>VZUI01074533.1:0-11043 GCA_013401135.1 Cettia cetti
TTTAAAAAAAAAAAGTCACCCCCCCCCCCCAACCAGAAGATTTCCCACCCCTGCCCTGCACTTCTGTCTCACCCTGCACGCGCCCACACTGCCTCCCATCTATGGTACATACAAAGAGCAGATAAATAAATAAAGACGCGTGACGCTACAGGGGGGACACGGGTCACAGCCTCCCTCAGCCCCCTCCTCTCCACTAATGTGGAGCTAGGGGAGTCTGAGGCTCTAGCTAGCATTTGGAGTGGGGGAAACTGTGGCTGCAGCTCTGATGGGACTCTCCCCAGGTCCCAGGAGTGGGTGAGCAGCAACGAATTACCCTGAGGGTTTGGGGTTCTGCGGGCTTGGTTCTTGGCCAGCCAGGGTCTGAAGCTTGAGGAGTTTTTATAGCTTTGGGGTGGAGAAAGTCTTTTGGACTGAGCCAGTTCAAGGCCGGATGCTGGGATGGTTTTCTCCTCCGTGTCTTTCTTCAGGCTCCAGCAGGCTTGTGTTGGAGCCCTGACTCTCCCCACCCCTCTTTACCAGTGTGTCTATGGCTGGCTGACATTTGCACCCTTCTGCCCATGTGTCTGCTCCTCAGCCTCTCTTGCCAGCCAGAGCACCCCACGCTGTCACAGCAGCCCCAAAGGATGCCCAGCTGGGTGACTCTAGTGCTGGCTTTGGGGAGAGCTTGGCACCTCACTCCCCAGTCTATCACTCCATTGGCACTTGTGTCACCAAGCTGGAGGTCTCATGCCAGAGCTGTGCCAGACCCTGCCCACCCCCCAAACCCTCCCTGCTTGTTTCGGGTGCCCCCTGCACCAGGGCTAAGGACAAGGCACAGTCCCAGTACCTGGGTCACCCTCCTCCCAGCTGCCATGTCCTAGAGGTGGAAATAGCATTACCTGCCTTCCCACCCAGGCTGCCTAGCAAAGGGCCCTGGGCCCCTCTCCCAAAACTTCCCCATCGGGTGCAGACATGATGAGAGCCCCAGTAGAGCAGCCAGGGCTCTCTCCTCTTCCCCCTCCCATTCGTCTATCAGACCTCCATCAGCTAATTCAGCACACACACACACATTGCACACACATGGCACACACACACACACATAGCAGCATGTGGATCCAGCCGGGGGCAACCCGCTGTCGCGGGGGAAAACCCTTCATGCCTCCCTCCTGTCCCCAGGAGCAGGGGGTGAGGAGGGGGTGGTGAACATGGAGGAAGCACGCCATGGAGCCTTGGTGCCCCCCGACCAGGCGGTGACTGTACCCCAAGCAGGCAGGGCTGGAGGCAGCTCCCCATGGGCACCCAGCTTTGGGAGAGGGTGCTGGCCCCCAGTGAGTCACCCTGCAGCCACCACCTCCACCAGCTCTGCTGGCTGGGGCTGTGGTGCACCCTCAGCTCTCCACCTGGGGTATCCCCAGTGGGTGGAAGCTGTCAGGGGGCAGGAGCAGCCTGCCCAGGCGGTAGAGCAGCCCTGAGTACCAGTGCACACCATCTCCCTGCACCCCTGGCCACCCCACCAGGCCGTGGTAGAGCCGGAGTGGCCAGAAGGCCAGCTGTGCTAGCTGTTGGTCCTGCACCAGAGCAAAGCACGAGGCCACCACGCCGTCCACCACCAGCGTCCCATGGCGCGTCAGCGGGGCGTAGGCTCCCACATCTCTCCGGTGCCACACCCGCGCCACTTGGGCAGGCTGCAGCCCGCCCCCCCCAGCCACCACCAGCACGAAATGTCCCGGGCGCACCAGGCTGGCAAAGACGGGACGGAAGTGGGCGGCGGGCGCCGAAGCGTTCTCCGCCACAAAGAGCAGGTGGGTGGGCGTCAGCACCAGGCGCCGGGGCGGCTCCCGTGTCTCGATGACGTGGAAGGCGGTGAGGGCGCGGGGCTCCTTGTCCAGGAAAGCCAAGAAGTCACTGTAGGTGGGCCTGCCCGCCCCGTCCATCGCCAGCACTCGCTGGCCCGGGCGCAGTGCCCACAGTGGCGTCTGGGCACCGTCCTCCAGCGTTGCCAGCGCCCGCCCGGGAAAGCAGCCCCCCGTCTTCGCAGCGGCTGAGTGCTCTGCGCAGGGAGAGAGAGGACAGGAGGGTTACCCGTCAGCCAGACCCGCAGCACCGCGTCCCCACTGTGCATAGACACCTTCCCAGGCTGCCCGGCTTTGCCCGCCCAGGAATAACCCTGCCCTGGCATCACCGATCCCTGGCCACCAATCTCCCCCAGGCACCTCATCCCCCAGGCACCGTGTCACCTGATGTGGCACCTGGGGACTCCAGCGTGATCCCAGGGCATTGAGCATGCTGTACAGAGCCAGGTCCCAAGCCCCAAAATGGAAAGGGGAAGTGGAACACAACCACAGCCTGAAATGTGCTAACGTGAAGCTTGAAAAAGCAGAGGCAGGGCCCTGAGACGGTGGCAGGCTGAGGAGCAAAGTGCCTGGTCTCCCTCTGCAAACCCCCACAGCATCTCTGTTCCCTATAGTGCTGGTGCTGGGTACTGCTTGGGAGGATGCTGCAAGGAACAGTGCAGGATGCAGCACCCTTTCCCAGCACTGCAGCACCCCTCCACCCCATGTGGCAGTCCTGCTCCCTTTGCCCACCTGCTCACCCCTGCGCCACCGATGCCAGCCAGCTCCTGCTTCTCTGGGTTGTAGGGAGTTGTCACCACCTGTGGCCATCATTGTGCAAAAGCTACCAGCCCCCTGGGTAGGGCTTCCCTAGTGATTGCCACAGGGTAAAGGACCCAAACTCTTTGGGCTTGTGTCCTGGAAAAGTGGCACAAATCTCTTACCCCTCCCCAGGTGTCACCAAGGGCCGATTCTGGCACTTAGCAGGGGAACCCTGGCTTCCCAAGGAATGGTGGGTAGCTACCCTAGCTACCCTAGTCCCAGCAACTCCCATCTTAGTGTCTATATGATACCCTCCCACCCTCTGCGAGTGGCATCTCACTCAGGGTCCTGCTCCTAGCTCTGCACATTCCCATCCTTGAGCTCTAAGCCCCCTCTCAGGGCCCTCTCCCAGCTCTCTCATCTAATCCCTGAATGTTCCCACCCAGATGGCACTGCCCCCATCACGCCCAAGGTTTGGGCAGAGCCAAATCCCAGCCCCCAAGCCCATGAAGAGAGGCATGCATCTCTGGGACAGAATCCTTTTATTGCTTAGATGAGGTGCAGTGTCTGCCCTCTCCTTGCCCCAGAGGCCAGGTCCCAAATCCTTCACCCTGCATCCCCTGGCAGGCAGCAGAGCCATGAGGAGGGGTTGCAGGAGGGTGAGAGGGGTGCCTGGCAGAAGTGGATGGCATGGGTGCTGGGCATGGAGGGGTAGGTGGGTGCAGGGAAGGACACGAGGAGACACAATACGTACAACAGGCCATGTGGCCATCCATACAAAAATAAAAGCCATTTACTAAGAGGCAGGGGCAGCCCAGCTGCCCTCTGTACACAGTTCTGAGGGGATCAGGATGTGTACCCCACAGCCTCCACCACACAATCTTGGGTTGCCCATGGCCTTGGGGATAAATATGGGAGACCCAGAGCCCTGAGGAGCTGCTGCAGAGTGAGGGGAATATGACCAGCCTCTAGAAGCCCTTCAGGGCCTCAGGGCCCCAGTCTGCTGCTTGGGTTATGGCATCCCTCTTCAGTTGGTCCAAGGGGAGCATCCTAGGATTCAAAAGCCTCTGTCTTTCTCCAGGGGCACAGCCCCACTCCTCTGGCCAGCCTCATGGCGGTGGGGTCATGGTCCTTGCTTCGGAGCCTGGCCCCACTCCTCCTGCCAGCCCCACAGGGTGCCCCAGGGCACGGGAGTTCTGGTCCTCCGGCCACGTTTTGTCCCTCCTCTTCGGGGGTGCATCACTCCCTCTCTGCGGCGCGGTGGCCCCACGTCCATCGCCGGCCGGCGTTGTGCCCGTCCTGGCATCAGCACGGGGAGCGGGTCAGCGCGGGGGGCCCGCCTGGCGTCTGGGGGTGTCGAGCCGCTGGCTGCGGGCTAGGGCGGTAGGACAGGCACAGTGCGGTGGGAACTGAGCCCGGGGACGAGAGACGCGGGGCAGCACAGGCAAGCGGCGCCGGCACCGCCGCGCGTGGTGCGCGGCACACGGGTGTGCGCTGCACGGCCCTCTGTGCCTGCGTGTGCGGGGGCTCCGTGCGCGGGCACGGCTCTGCTGCACGGGGCCTGTGCCAGCGGCCGCCGAGGCTGCCTCCGTGTCCACGCAAGCCCACTCACAGGCAGAGCCCTCCCCAGCCTGTCGCGACATGGGCACAGCGGCGGCCGGCGCGGTGCGCGGGGCGCTGCTGCCCTCTGCAGCCTGCAGCCAGCATCCCGGGCAGGGCTGCTTCTCCGGGGCTGCGGCGGGGCTTGCACCCCACGCGATCCCCTCGGGACCACGGGCAGGGCCTGAGAGCAGCTCCTCCCCGTCCTCCACCCCGCTGCACCGCACAGGAGGAAGCAAACACCACCAGAGACGACAGCACCCCTCAAAGCACCACCCAGCTCTGCTCCCCTCTGCAGATGATGCTGCACAGCCAAGAGCTGATCCCAGGGTACGCTGGCCTGTCCCTATCTGGGTGTCCCTGACCCCATCCCTGGCTAGGCAGGGATGCACAGATGCTGCTGCAACAGCAGAAGCTCAAAAGCAGCCAGCAGTGGAGCGGGGCAGGGCTGGATGAGGCTGAGCATGGGCACTAAAGGACTGCAAGGGCGGAGACAGGTGGGATGGACATACTGGGGGGTTAGGCTGGAGGAGAAAGGGATGTGGGCTGAGAAAAGGAGGAGGATAGAGAGGGTGGGTCAAGATGTAGGTCTGTGGGAGCCGTATGGGGAATTTGCCCCATTGTACTGGCTGGCCACAGGTGTGTGACTCACTCCCCACCTGACTGTCTGCCCCAGATAGGGAAATCAGGATGCAAGAGCCGGCACCCCCTGCAGGAGCACCCCACCCAGCCGGCCCAGCTCCCTGGGTATGCTGCAAGAGGGGGTCTGGCCCCCGGCTCCTCCCACTGCCCCCGCCCCAGACTTACCTGACTTGACGGAGCAGTGGATGTGTGCCTTGGACTCGTAGTAGACCCAGTCGAAGCCGGCCTCCACGGCCAGGCGAGCCAGCATGCCGTACTTGTTGCGGTCCCTGTCCGAGGTTGTGATGTCCACAGCTCGGCCCTCATAATGTAGCGACTCCTCCGAGTGGTGCCCGTCCTCATCCCAGCCCTCCGTCACCCTCAGCTTCACCCCTGGCCACTGATTCATGACAGAGATGGCCAGGGAGTTCAGGCGGTCCTTGCAGCGCTGTGGGGTAGAGGGACAGGGTCAGTGAAAGCTTTTTGGAGGGACAGACTAGCTGCCTGCTTGGCAGGCTGCATCCCACCATGCTTCCATTAAGCCTCTCTGGGCCCTCAGGCCCTTGGGGGCTGGTCCAGCAGAGGAAGATCTGAGAACGTGAGGTGCCTTGTCTATGCCATGCTCTTCAAACTCCCTGCAGAGCCTGATTCCCCACTGTTGGGCAGAGGAGTGTGCACCCAAAAGGCCGCCCTTCTCCTCCCTCTGTCCCCCAATTCCAGGCTCATTTGAGAGCCTGTTGTGCAATGGCCCAGCATGGGTTGGGTTAAAACATCCTCTCTGCTCACCAGACACCTGCCCTGTGCTAACTGCACCCCAGCAGTTCCCATCTGACAGGAGGATACAGGAGCTTCAATCCTGCTGCTTCCTGGCTGGGAGGAGATCCTAGGGACCCTAGGGCTGTCTCCAGGCACAAATGAAACAACCTGTCCAGTCCTCAACACTGCTCTGCTTGGTATGGCTCCTCAAGTCCTGTGTAACAAGGACACAGCACTGGGCAGCCTCATAGCTTCAGCCAGTCTCTGCTCCTGTGGGAAGTGCCAAAGCTGCCCAAGAGCTCTGTTGTGCTGGAACAGAAAGAATGTGGAGTGAAGCCTTCACCTCTCCACACCACAAGGGCTGAAAATCCTGGGTTGAGGAACAGCAGCAGATCTTAAAAGCCCCAGACCTCATGGCCACAGATGTCACACGTGCAAGTAGGTGCCCATGGCAGTCCTCCCCAGCAAGCAGAGGGATGCCAGCCCCAAATGCCTGTTCTTCAGTCCTCCCAGCCTTATCCTGCCCTGCCTGGCATCCCCCAACCACAGATGAAAGTCAGGGAAAGACCAAAACTCTGCATGCTTGACTTGCAGAAGTACAGCCCCAGCTTCTGGTCCCTTGCCCTGCTGCTAAAGGGATGGAGGAGAGATAGAAAAGGTGTAGGAAAAGGAATATGGGAACTTCTACAGAAAACCAAGTGAATGGACTAGGACTGTGCAGCCCAGAAAGGAGATTCTGTGAGGTCCTGAAGAACTGAGTGAGCCGGAAGGGACCCATAGGATTGAACTCCTGGCACTGCACAGCACACCCTAAGAATCACACCAAGTGAAACTGTGTATAAAACTTAAGACAATTCAAAAGAGACAAGCAGAAACTGGGGTGTTTTTACACTGGCTCCAAAGGCTGGGGTTCACAGCTACAGGCACAGGTTCTGAGGCATCCAGCTGGATCAGGAGTCCCATTGTCACCACCCAGTGCTTGCTGGGTGAGAGAGCTCTGCCTCCACAGAAGTGAAAGCCTCCAGTGGTCCTCTCACTGCCATTCCCCAGGAAACAAGGAGCCCCATAAAATCAAGGCAGAGGACAGAGCATTCATGGTCATGCACAATGCCAGTCCTGGGAAGCATTAAAGGAAATGACTGGACAGCAGCTTAAAACCAGCCACTACTGGGGACATTTTTGCATGATGATTTTTGCTCAGTACTGGAGCTCCCCACCATAGTATGTCATGAGTCTTGAGTCAGTTATAGCAAGCATGAGACAGGGCTTTAAAACCTGATGCTGGCTACATCCCCAGGCTTAGAAATGTCCCAACACTGCTTCCACAGGGACCAAAAATGTACATCCTCACCCTAGTCCCAAGCACCTGCTCCCATCCTAGGAAGGCGGACGCTGCTGCTCCTGAGGAAACCTGCTCTCACTTGGCAGGGTCCAGGCCCTGGAAAGGGCAGTGCCAGGCAGGCCTTTGCCCCACATGAGGTCTGCCGTCATCCCACAGCTCCCTGGGCGTGGGGAGATAAGCCAGGAAGGTGCTGGACAAACAGTTTGCTAGGTGAGGGGAGGAGGAATAGGGAGGAGTGTGACTTTTGTCCCCGTCCAGCACCACCGTGGTGCCACTTGGCACATGTGACAAGCTGTTCCCAAGGTCCCCAGCCCCACCGGGACCCCGCAGTAAGGGAGTTCAGCACTGGAAACAAGGAGGGAATCCTCTGCACCCCCCAGCCACCACTTCAGGCATTCCCTTGCCATTACCACGCCAGTACCCAGCTCTGGGCACCCCTCCGGCCCTCACTGCCAGCTTTTCTGTCCTCCGGGGGCACCCTGCACGCACAAAAACAACGAAACTGCTCAAGCCTTTTCCCCCAGGCAGGAAGAGCGTCAGGCAGAGGCCTGGAGCAGCCTGTCCCCGGCTCTGCCGGTGCCATCGGTGGCCAGCAGGTGTCAGAGCGCGGAGGGACCGGCAGGGAACGGCAGGGAGCAGGTACCGATGGACAAGGACCAGGCAGGCACAGGCAGGTCGGGGAGGAAGCAGGCACTAACGGGTGGGGAACTGGCGAGCAGCGGACAAGGAACAACCATGGATCGGCAGGGAAGAAGCAACTATGAAGAGGAAACGGGCAGGACGAGCAAAAATAAATAGGGAGCACCCAGTGATAGGCAAGGCTGAGCAGGTGGGGAGGCACAGGGAGCAGGCACAGGAGGCAGAGAGAAGACAACAAAAGACAGGGATGGACAGGGATGGGTAAGGAGCAGGCAGCAATGGTCAGGAAGCACACAAGAGCTGCAGGAATTTGGCAGGGATGGGCATTGCCTGCCCAGGGGCTCTGCTGCCTGCACAAACAGGTATGCAGGGACCAGAAAACTCATGAATGTCGGCCGTCCACAGGCTCTGTGTTTGATGATTGCAGGGAGGGCACAGCTTGTCCCTGCAGTAGTGCAGATGACTGGGCACCCCCGGCTCACATGCAGAATGGGGCCCCATTTGACCACACTAAGCTGGGGGCTCTGCTGTCCCATGCACCTCATGGTGAAGATCATGGGGATGTTGGGCTGGGCTGAGCACCTGCTGCCTGACCTTTGCATCTCCCTTTTTGTGTCCATACTGGGGACAGAACCATGTCTTGTGGGGCAAGCCAAACCAAACTTTCAGGGAAGGGAGCAGGGCAGAGCTCCAAGATGGGGTGCAGCTGGCAGGGACCCCAGGGTCATCTCAGGGGAAGTATGAGTGTGACCAGAGTCTCAGCAGAGGTGTTGTGGATGGAGTGTGCTTGATCACAGCTACCCCCATGTCCAGAGCCTGGCCAGGAGAAGAGGGGTCTTACTAGCATCTTCTCCTGAAGTGAGATTTCCCCCAAAGGAAGCCAAAAGTCCTACCCCAAGGTCTTCATGAGAAATTCCTCACCACTGCATGGATGGTCTCCGTGTCAGTTGGACAAGCAGTGGCTGCAAGGGATGATGGTTGGGGTAGGGAGCGGCTGGGTTTGGGACTCCATGGGGGCAGGGGACCCATGGCATTCCTGGGCCAGGCTGCTGGGGAGAGGTGAGGCGGGTTCTGCCTCCAGCCTTATCTCAGCACCTCCGAGTGGGACCAGTGAGAGCAAACACACTGGAATTCTTGAGGAAGATGAAACGATAAAGGAAAGGCAGGCAGAGAGCAGCACTACCCACTCCTCTAAGCAGGCGACATCTTCCGGCTGCCTGGGACACCCAGACCCTTGGACTTGGGGAAAGAAAACAGGTTTGAAGTGAGTCAACAGCAGTAAAAGCCAGTGCTCTGGGGGAAGGGACAAGGAGTTGGGTCAATGGCCTTTCCCAACCCATAGCAACACAGGACATGGTGCCAGAGCTAGAGCTCCCATATCTGGAGAGATCTCCCACAGCCAGGTGCCACAGGACAATCCCAGAGGGCTGCAGGATGGCAGCAAGAAATCATGCCACCTCCATAGCAGGAGGAACAATTCCTTGCAGAGCTGCCCAAGGCACGGTGGTACCCATCTGTGCATGGATGTGGGGTGGCCGGGGGCCCTGCTGGAGTAAGAACCCTCATTTGTGCAGCCCAAGAAGACCAGGATGCTTCTAGGTACTCTAGTACAGCATGAAATGTTGGGCTGGCACATGGGACACAGAGATCTCCCTCTCCCAGGTGTGCTGAGGGGCACTGGCTGGGTTGCAGAAGGTGGTGGGAGCACTCTCAGAAGAAAACACAGCAAGAAACCCACTCCTGCCTCCAATGGTGCCATCCACTTCCCCGATGCACGGACAGAGGAGCTCACTGCTTCCTCAAATATCCCTGCAGCTGTTACCCAGGGGAGGCAGGTTACAGCCCAGCCCCAGGGCTCCAGTCACCAGCAACCACAACTTGTGCAACTCCCCAAGCTTGCTGCCTTGCAGGGGATCCCGGTCCCTCTGCTGCAGCCCCCAGCCTGAAACCCAACCTGGACTATGATTCCTGCCCTAAGGGACCTGCTCTACGGGCACACGGGGTTGCAGAGCTGTCAAGCCAGCACCCAAGAAGCTTCTCCTCCCAATGTTATGAGCACCTTGGTCAGAAACTTTGGCCAGGGCCTTGCTCAGTGCCTACCATCACAGCTGCTCACGTTCACCCACCTGCCCACCCCTGACCGGGGGATGCAGTGGTGGGAAGGGCAGCCCCAGCTCCCCTGTGCTTCCCCCAGGAGCTCGTTCAGGCTGTAACCCTGCTGAGGCTGGTGGCCAGGTTTCTTAGCAAGGCCGTGCGGCTCCTTATCTGCATTCCTGAAACCCTCAGGCATTCTCCTGGCAATATTAAAACACAGAGTAACCTTCGTCCAGCATCACCCCCCCTCCTCTGCTGTCGTCTGTGTCGTCCACCCCCCCATCCTTCCTGCGGGCCCAGGGCACTTGTAAGCTGACTGCAACTCGGCATTTGCAGTAACAGGTTGTCCCCAGCCCTGAGCACAGCAAGCATTCCCCGCTGAGCACCCCTCACCATCCCACACGAGACGTGCAGGAAGAGGCAGGTTTTCAGTGTCAGAGTGGGGACAAGGTCAGCAGGAGCACTCCTGGAGCCGGCTCTCCTCCCTGCCAGCGCACGAGGCTCTGCTCTGTCGCTCGGATCCCGCAGGCAGGCTGCCTGCTCTGCCACTGGGAAGGCAGAGTAGAGGGGCAAGGGCAGGATGGCTGCATGGGGCAGGGTGCTGCCTGACCAGGGAACAGCGCGGCACAGCCCTGCTGGATCGAGGCGATGTGGGAGGATGCTGCCGGATCGGGGGCAGTGGCACAGCTCAGGGGCACCAGGGCCGGCTGCTGCCAGCTTCGAGTGCAGGGTTATGCCAGCCTGGGGGCCAGTGGGACGAGAGTTGGGGGCAGCAACGCAGGGTGTTCCTCGGGGTGCAGCCAGACATGGATGCCACAGGCTCCGAGGAGCAGCGGGGCAGGGTGCTGCCATCTCGGGGGACAAGGTGCTGCCGGTCCCGGCAGCAGGGTGCTGCCGTCCCAAGGCGCAGCGTGCTGTCCGACGCGCACAGCGCAGCCGGAGGGACGGAGCTTTGCGCCCGACGAAGGGAGATGCACTCGCTGCACGCCGGCAGCCCGGACCCGGCACCGGGATGCCCGGGGCAAGACGGGGAAGCCGCAGCGCGGGGCCCGCACGGTCCCCGGAGAGCGGGCAGCAGGGCGCTCCGGGGCAGCCCCGGTGCCCGCAGATGCCCGGCGCGGGGGTAGAACCGGGCGGCAGCGGTGCCGTACCTGGGTCATGAGCCGGTCGGCGCCAGTGTTCTCCTCGTCCTTGAAGATGATGTCGGGGTTGTAGTTGGGCGTCAGCTCCTTGAAGCGCTCCGAGTTACGCGCGATCTTGCCCTCGTAGCGGCCGCTAGCCCCCAGAGTCTTCTCGGGGACGTTGGGGCTGAACTGCTTGTAGGCGAGCGGGATGAGCTTGCGGGGCGGGCGGCGGCGGCTGCCCACCACCCTGCCCGGCCCGCAGCCGCGCACGGCCGGCGCCAGCAGCAGCGCGCAC
>VZUI01074536.1:0-30527 GCA_013401135.1 Cettia cetti
GAGCCGGGGGCTGCAGCCCCTCGGTGCGGCCGGGCCGCGGGGGCGGGCGCCGGGCGCGGTCTGACTCAGCACGGCCGGGGCCAGCTCCAGAAAAGCGCGCCCGGCCGCGAGCCCAGCGCCGGGAAGGGAAAAGGAAGACGAGAGAGAGGGGAGGAGGGGGGAAAAGAGAGGGAGACGGCAATTTTGAACGGTCCAGTCGCAGCTGCGAGCCGGCACGGCGGGGCGATCCCCGCCCGTGTGTCAGCCCGCGTTACACCCCCGCCGCCGCTTAACCCTTGGGGGAGAGCCGCGCTCCGCAGCGGCGCTCGGCGGGGAGCGCAGCCCCCGGGCCCGGCCCGCGGGGCTCGGCCGGCGCTGGCTGCAGGTGGACATGATCGCTTACAGGAGGCAGCTGCACTTTGACCTTGTTGTGCAACCATCATAAAGGAAGTAAATAACGTAAAAATACAACCCGCCTTTCAATAAATGCGCTCTTCTGCCAGGCGCTGTTTCCCCAGAAAACTGAATTACTGAATAGTATTACCAGATGCAGTTGGAACAATATTATCAGATGGTACGATTTATCTTTCACAGAATAGAATCAGCGCATCATCAAGGTTGGAAGAGACCTTTAAGATCAAGTCCAACTGCACTACCACTGTAACCTCTAAACCACTAAATCACATCTCCCAGTGCCAGATCCAGATCCCTCTAAACACCTCCAGGGGTGGTGACTCCACCACCTCTGTGGGCAACATATTCCAATGCCTGATTTAACTTAACTTTAAAGTTTTAAGGGGTAGCAAGCTTAAAATAGCGTGTCTTATATCAGGATTTTAAAATAAGCTTTGCTCTTATGTTTTGGGAATGGGTGGCATTAGAGGCTGGAACTCTGTTGTAGTGGGATGGGCTCAGCACCTGCTGGTTGATGATTCTGGGGAATTGAGTGGCCTGAAAGCTGCTGCCTGAAGGCTAGTGGAGACCTGGAAGAACAAGAGCCACGAGTTATCTGTGAAAAGGGGATCACTTTAAATACATCCAAGTTTTCTCTACATAGGGTTGCCCAGCTGTGGGTGTCAAGACTTCCCCTATCACATATTTGTGGTGATCACTTAACTTGCAATACTCTAACATGAATTAAATTGATCTGCTTGACAGTCGACCCCATGAGCAATGGAAAGAGTGCTGAAGTACTGTCCAGTTATCACCCTGTCCCCAAATATGCAAACATACCTACAACGGAGAAGCTGTTTGCCAAAAATTCACATAAAACCTGATACATATTTGCTCTTTACATACAGGCCCCAAATAATAGTGCAAGTGCCTTTCAATCAAGAATCCTAGAAATTCAGTTCATAGGGAGGGATGTTACTCTTCTAGTTTCTATGTCCTCTTCTCACCTGCAGTAAACTTTGGCTGATAATTAAAAATTACAATGTTAAGGCTTTCCCAAGGCTCCACTCACCCCTGTGGCATTACCCTGAAAGACTGCCTACATCCTCTGAGTTTTATATTAATATTTTATTCTTGTACTCAAATGCTTTTCTCAGTCATTACTTAAAACTCAAGGGTCAGGAATAAACTGCCCTTTTCATCTGGATGAATTTTAACTCCCATTTTATCAATTTTTGACAAATTACAGTGCTGCAAAATAGTTGTGATTTTACAGACATCACTGTAGGTCACACTGCTCATTTCTTACAAGACAGAAATGCTGCTTTGAGCAGGGCAGTCCCAACCTCTTTGCTGATGCCACAGTCAAGCACATTGCTAGTTTTAGCTATGGTGAAATTCTATAAGCAACTCTCTGGAATAGAAGCCTGGTCACACTCCTACCCAGCAGAAGAGTTAATCAGCTGCTCAAATGATTTATTAAGGGTGAAAAAGCTTGACTTAAGCTAAGCCAGCCTAAAGGTGCAAAGTGGGTGAAAGACTTTCTTTGATGGCATCTAGCCAGGGCACAGACCCGTGCTGGGCCATAATGCCTGAGGAACAAGGGAGGAAGAGATGGAGGATGTTATCAGGTGGCAGCAGCAGTCAGCATGAAGGGGCAGAGCAGCCTGCATTCTTCCTCTGCTCACATTCTAGGACAGCTTGAATGTAGTTTACAGATGCCTACAAAACTAGAAATAAAAACCTTGAAATCTTCACGTCCTCATTCTAACACTCTCTTTAGTGTACCATATGGCATATCTACCATATTAGGTAAACAACTTTACAAAATTACAAGAGCAACTGAGATTCATTACAACTTGTGCATTATAAGTGTGTAGGATTCATTACTGAATAATTTATCTTTTCATACACTCTGTCTCTTGTTTGACATTGGAAGTAAGTTTCTAGACTGAATTCTTCAGGACAGGGATTCCAGCTCCTCTATGCTGTACTACTCCATTTTAAATGATACAAAAAGAACAATTTGCACAAGAATTCTAGTGATGGAGTACAGGTAATTAGTGTTGGTGTAGAAATTGGCAGGCTCCATATACAGTGAATACTGTGGACTTCATCCATCAGCACCCATCAGTTATGTCAAATGATCTTGAACATTACAGGCACATATGGGTTCTCTGTATGTCAAAAAGCAGAAGCTAGCAAGAGCTATCCAGGAAAAATGGAGAATTGACAGTTCCATTATATTATTATATTATATTATTATTATATTATTATATTATTTAAAATACTTATTTTACTCCCTAGATCTACATTGTAGATCATGACAGAGACTGTCTCAGGTAATTCCATTCTCCTTCTGTTTGTTTTCTAAAAATGAAGCTAGTCTAGAACTCATTACAGAAACATCTGACAGCGGTATAGACTAGGGGGACATGGAATTCCCACAGGAGTTATTTATGTGTGGCTCTACTGAGGCATTCCAAAGTCCAGGCAACTCAACATCCGGTGCCCAAAAGAAAACGCCTGGAGAATATACTGTAGGATAAAGGACTGTTGTTTAAAACCCTTCAAGGCCTTACAGCATAAAGGAGCTGTGGAAAACTTTTTCCTTCCCAACTGCTCTTCATCTGGCTCATCATGCTTGTTTACTGCCAAGATAGGAAGTATCAATACCCAGACCCATCTGTAAGGGAATTCCTAAGGAACCTTACTCATGGGAGAAAATGTAAGTTTCTAACCACACACCCTAGCTGCTAAGAGAGATTTCTAAAGCAAATCTTCTGAAGGGGATTACTAGCAAATGTCCAGAATTCTGTCTGTGGATGAGACAAGCAGCAGAGATGTCAGCTAAGATTTGTGTTTTATCTGTTCTGAAAAAATCTCTTGTGCAAGCCTACACAATTCATGGGAAAAAGAAAAATACTGGTAGATTAGAGGTCCTTCTGGTCACTACAACCAGCTTCAATAATTTCACATGTTTTGAATTTAGCAAATTATTAGAACTGACTGGGCCAAATTAAAATGCTTTCCTCTCTAAGCAAATTAAAGGACTTTTGGAAAATTGAATCACTATTTCCAAGACAGAATATGTCAAGAAAACGTGCCTACTGATGGGTCTCATTACTGGAAATCCAATTTGCACATTTTACAGCCAGGATTTGTTAGAATATGTTTGAAATATTTCTTTTTAGTGAGAGGTGACTTTGGCAGGTTTGGCTTCAATTTTTCTGTGAGTCTTTGTGAGCAAAGTATGATCCTGTCAGGGATGTTTTATCAACAATATACATCCTCAGACAACCTAATGGTACATGATACCATGGATATTCCAGTAATGGATTCCTGCCCTCACTTGATTCAGACCTGAACACATTTAACAATTGACCAGTTATGGCAATCAGTGTTATCCTCCTTCCTTATGGGCTTCCCTCCACTCACTGGCCTTCAAAAATACATAAATAAAAATAAGTGAAAGAACAAAAGATGAAGCTTCATCTTGTTTGTTCTTGGTCAGTACCAAGAACAGGTACAGCCAATGCCACCTCAGTTGTGGAACAGCAGTTGCTGTAGATGAAAACATTTGTCCTATTTCATATCACAATGCCTAGAGACTGTAACTTACAGGAGCAGAGCTGGACACACTCTTTATCTAAATTGTTCAGTAGCCCCATGGTTCCTCTCTTTTAAGATAGAGAAGTTATTTCAAAAGAAGATTCTGTGTGTGCCTGAATACACACTTTTTAGCTCAACAATAATATCAAATGAAATTAACGGGCTGTAAAGTTGGTAAAACTTTCAGCATAGATTAAATGCATAGGGCAAAATCCAGATTCTTTTACATTTGAACTGGAAGAATAATCACCTATGCAAGCAGTTCTGAAAGTCATCTTCAGATGACAAAAAAGGCTAAATCATTTCCCTACTCCATCTCTAGTTCACAGTCTGTCAAATGCTCTTACCAAACCATAGGAGACAATAGAATTCCTGACCAACCTTAGCGAGATTATAAAGAAAACAGACACAAAAGACACTGAACTGGAAAGCCAGTGTAGACAGAAGAGGTATGGAGACATCATCACTTACAGAAAAAAATGAAAGCAGTCTAGCATAGGAGGTTTGTTTTGGTTGTAATGAAATGAGATTTTATCTAAACTTTTCGTGGATTTGGAATGCAAAAAGTATGTAAGGAAGATTTTGCTGAGTTTTTGTTTTGTTTGGTTTTTTTTTTTTAATGACTCCTCTGTAATAACTGATTAAAATAAATCATGCCAGAGCTTCCTTATTGAGCTGTCTCAGACTTAATGAAAACACAGCTAGAAAGGCTATTAGACAAGTTTTTGGGTTTTTTTCTGGATTCTCCAACAGCCTAAATATTTAGGGATATGATTCCAGACTATAGGTTACTTTCTTATGCTAACTAAAATATATTTGCACTAACAAATTCTGGAGTAACAGTTCTGGAATTGCCCCTGTTCCTTTAATAAGCTTTTGCCCATTTTGGAAACTGCAAACAAATCAAATAACTCAGTTAAATACGAGACGTGTTCCCATAGTTGCCTGAAGAAACTAGTGAATGTTTTGAAGCAAGTCAGACAAAGATTTTATCTCTTAAAAGACAAGATGGGCAAAACTTCCAGCCCAAAGGAAATGACACACCTGGATGGAAGGCCAAGGGAATTATGTTAAGTTGTTCCTCACTGTTACCTACCTTTGTTTGTATGGGGTACCTTGCAGTACTCCTCCAATACCACACAAGTCTAACAAAACTGCTGTCACTGTTCTTCAGGCCGGTTCAAGCTCCTAGTTAAACTTGCACAGAAAGAAATTACTTTCTAAAACTGCACTAAAATCCTATTGCTACTAATTTCTTTACCATTCTTGGTATCTTTAGCCTAAACCTGAATTAAAACCTATAAGCTTTAAACTCCAAAGCCTTTTTAGTTTTATTTTAAAAATGAAAATAACAAAGATAAATGAAGAACACCCTAGAAGATAAAACAATGACTAATAATTCATATCCTCAAAGACATTTCTGACAAGTCTTTAAAACAAGTCCAGGAAAAATTCAAGCCATGAAAACTGCAGCAGATGTTGTGCAGGGAAAGAACAGCACGCTGCCAAGCCTGGTAAAATGATCCCTTACCTCACTGAACAGAAAGACATTGAATCTACAACCCATTTGTAAAACAGGTAAGGAGAGGGAGATTCTTTGGCTGAAGAGGAGTCCATTGTAAAGAATGAAGGCAAATGAGGTCTCTGAACTAAAACACCTCATGTAGAACAGTTTCCTCTCCATTCTCAGCCCAGTGATGTACATTGTTGCCCTATGGTTTGATTTGCTCAGCAAGAGGTGTGAAGCTGGGTCTTGGTTCAACCCCACTGAAGCCTCAGTGCCAAGGAAATAGTGCTCAGTACTGATAGCTGGAAAGTGTTCAACAATTTGGAGAGAGAGAAAAGCTCAGAGAGGGAAGGAGGAGCCCTTAAAGAAACATTACTCTTGATCTTTCTGAAATTTTAACCAAACCCAGCTGGTGAAGGTAGATTTCTGTCCAGGGAATGGTGACATTCTCTGGTCTACAACATCCAGGGGTGTGCAGTACGTTTTGTACTCTCAAAAACATTTGATTTTGTTAGAAAAGACTGGTCCCAGAGTGATGTGTCAGGCTGGACTCCCATCTGCTCCTTGGCCTCTCCACTGAGACACTGTCAAGTGTACCAAGTAGGATTTAGAGCATTGGTTATCACTGCAGCTCTTGAACCTCTTGGAAAGCTGGGCACAAAGCTCAATACATAGATTCTTATTCTCCCAATGAATGCATAAATATGAACCTCTACAAAATTTTCCCCTGCAGACAAATCCTCTGCAGCAGCTCATCCCTATAAGCCAATTTTTTGCTTCCTTTCTCTAGTTTTTTTTCTTTCATTGCAGTGTGTCTTCAATTCACCTTTTGCTCCCTTCATGCCTGGAAGAACTTACTGAAATCCCACTTTTTTCCCATGCCCTCACATCAGTGAGTCTGTGAGGATACACAGAGGTTTGCCATTCACTTCAGTGCAACAGATTCCAAGGAAAAGCAGCCTATGCAGCAAAAAAACCCAGTCAGAAATTTCTCCTAATGGAACTTAGTATCTTAAGCACTGTTCAGTGCTCCCCACTCTCCTAGATAGACAACTATATCTCTTTATGCCCTAATTATTTCTAAACTTAGGTCTGAATCCTCTTACTCTTTTCAATGGGAGACAGATGCATAAATGCCTTTTTTTAGAATGTGTCTGACTTAAAACTTTCATCCTTCAACTTTTGTCACCAAACTGCAAACTTCAGCTTTGTCAACCTTTTTTGTATCCCATAGACTATCCATTTAACTGTCTTCATGAAAGGATCTCTTAAAATTATATTCAGCTTTCACATCTGTGAATAAATCACTACCTACTTAACCAGGATAACTTCATCTTGCCATTCATGATCCAGAAAGCCTCAGTATAAAAGGCACTTGCACTTCCTTAACTGTTCCATTCCCCAAAGCTTCAATGATGAAGTGAACGGCAAGAGCAGGCAGGATTCTGAGCTGAGTTCTCAGTCTTATGTCTAGGTCTGTGAGTTTTAGTCTCATTTCTGTAAAGTAGACACTGGTGGAGTGGTCTGCATGAGGAAAGTCTGGAACAACAGTTTGTGTTCATTCTAATAAAAAAATGTTACATATGTCCAAGATTTAGTTTTATAAAAACAAGTAAATTTATGCCTTACTCTGTTGCATCAAAAGTGACTCCTAACCTTGATACATTCAGGCAATCAAAAACAACTTTTAAGTAGATTCTGGCATATAAACAGCAAAGACTGGATAGGTCAGAACAGCACTGTTGGCTTATCACACCTATTTAAGTGGATATATTGATATATCTTTAAAAAAAGAAGAATTTAGAAGTTAGACTGGTAGTTTGAATCTTCCACATGGAAGTGCCACACAGAAAAATTCTCCAGCATGTTTTTGTAACTTTACTGCTGGATTTTCACAAGTACAAAAATAATTTATCGTTTTGCATTATAGCAAGGAACTGCATTACCTTTTAGAAGCTGGTCGATTTTTCAGGGAAAATAATAACTGACTACAGTATGAAAAGTGGCATTAAATGCATTCACGGAACAAGAAAATAAAAATGTATCATTCTAACATGAGTGTATTTACAATGAAGCTGGTTAAAGTGTAGATTAAGAGTGTGAATTCTATTAAGTATTACAAAATGCTGCTTTTTAAATCTTTATAGGTAAATCCTTATCTCAGATACTGACACCATACATTTATAAACACTATGTATCTGCACAAAATAAGTTTCTTTTCTGCCAAACTCACGTGAGCATTTCTTCCTCTTATGCTTGTATTTCATACAGTTGGAGCATTCAAATAAACAGTGCCCAAAGTGTGGTTTCTCTTTCATGCTCACAAACTCTGTGGGTCTGGATAAGAAGTTTCATCTCTCTGCCATCTCCTCCTCACTGGTAAAATATATTTTGTCTTGACTGTGTGATGCCCTGGGATTGCTGAGAAGTGCAATGGAAAAACGCAGATTTATGCCAGTGCCATTGAATACACAGTCAAGGTACTAATTAAGGGAGACAAACCCCCATAAGCCTAAAACTGTGACATTTTGTAAAATATTTCATTTAAAACCAGAAGTTAAACTGACTTTAAATTTGATATATGGGGGTGGAATGAAAGATGTCAAAATTAAAATCCCCAAGGCACAGATTCAAAACTGAGAAAAAGAGAAAGGGAAGAGAGGACAGAACAGCATTACAGGTATTACAGTCTCTGTACTTATCTCTGAAATAAAAAAGAAAACAACACTTATAGTTTTGAAGGATTTTTTTTTCAGGAGATCCCTTTTCCTGAGATGTAAGACAAACCAATGTAATGAAACACTATTTCCTCCATACATCATTGTATCTCTTTTTCTTAGACTGTGAAAAATTGAGAAACTAATTTTACAAAGCCCACATTATCTAAAAACAGGTTACCAATTCTTCCATTTTTTCCTACTTATTAATATTTCCAATTTTTGTTATCCTTATTCCATTCTCCACCCTTCACTCTTCCCATCATTTTAGTTTCCTTCAGAATTTACATGCTTTTTTTCTTTATTCTACTTCATCAGCTTTTCTTTGTGTAGAATAAAAACCCTTACAAGGGTGGATCATTTTTTTCTTTCTCATCTTTCCTGAATCCTTTCTGTTTTTCCATCCTGTTCCAGTCCCTCCTTCATTCCTGGTCTACTTTTCTACTGTCCATTTCCCACACCTCTACAGAACTGTGTCCTGTACTTGATGACCTTCCCCTCCTTCCCTGCAGCTACCATAATCTTATTTTGAAACTACTGCTCTAACATCTCTTCCTCTAGGGCTCAAGCATTTCTCTCTTCCTTTGCATCATTTGTTTTGTTTGCCACACCCAAATTCAGATCTCTGTTCTATTTTCAGTTCCTCCATTTTCCATTCTTATTTCTTTTCCTTCACCTTTTTTTTTTTTTTTGCTACCAACTGCAAATGCATGCCATTGTCCCCAGGTGCAAGAGGTGATGCTTCAGCAGCCAGTGCCTGGCTCCCTTCCTCCAGCAGCTGGAGCTTGTTACAGATGTCCTGCCAACTGCTGGTCTGTCCTTACCTCTGCCAGAACTCACCTGAGCCAGTTCAGCTCACATTTACATGGATGTGACCATCAGCCACCACACAAGCTCTCTCTCAGCATTACACACCCCACAAACTCTCATCACTGCAGTAAGTCAAAGGTTTCTCTTTTACCTGCAATGAAGTGTGCTTAGATGCCTGGGTGGTTACCCTCTCAAATGCCTCTGGTTGCCTGCAGCTGCTATGGGAGTCTCCTGAGTTCTGGCAACACAGGTTTTCCTGTAAATAAATTAGCTCTGCAGTTACATGGTGTGACTGTAGCCTACCTCCACTCTCCAAAGACCACAGGTACCTGTAGTCCAAATGTCTGTTGTGTGAATCCTGTGTCTGCTGTGATCACGAGGTGCCTCTCTGCCAAATTTCTTCCTACAGCCATGATGAACTGCAGTCAGCATCTTCATACGAAGCCAAATGTTCCCTCTTCATATGAGGGATGCCTGGGATAGCACACTTGTCATGAATTTACACAGTGAGAGATGCTCTTTGCTTCCCCCTTTCAACACTTAGTGGATGAGGAACTGTATTTTTTAGCAGAATAAATAATACTAACAGGCCACTTAAAATGTCAGGTGTCATATTTCTTCTTGATGATCGCTTGTTATCTCTGACTGTTGTCAAACACAAGATATTGGGGAAATTCATTACAATAACAGTATCTTCCAGAAGCAGGCTGATTTATGGGCATGGTGATTATAACTAAAATTCTGTATGTTTGCATATCTCTCCTTGCCAGTGTATAGGTCATGCCATCTTGGTGTAGTTTGCTTTTTCCACGCTGCCTTAATTAGCCTTCCTGCAGGATCCACATCACTGTATTGGCACATGTTGCTATCTCTTTCTTACCTGGTATGAGAAAAAAAAAAAAAAAGGCAAAAAAAGGTGAAAGAATAAAACAATCATAATAATACCTTGTATTGAACGTAACAAAGTACAGGAACTTACAGGTGTTTATGAACCAGTAACATTTTGGTTTGCATAAAGAAAAAAATGAATTGAACTCCAAAACCTGGAACTCCATTTACTATTTCTCAAGAGTATTTTAAGAGTGGAAATAAGAAACATCAATTTAAACATACTGTGGAGTTGGAACATGCAAACCAAAAGAGGGAGTTGTCTCTCTGCCTTGGCTGCACTGTTGACATAATTTTTTTATTATAAATAATTTTTGTGGCTGCCCCAAACTGAACAGCCACATTTTTTCTAATTTTTTTTCTGTTATTTCTTTCCCTATTATTTCTCCATTTGATCTTTTCCACACTCCTAAACTAGACACTTCTCATACTAGAGGAACTAGAGGAGTTTTTTTTCATCAGGGAACTTTCTAACCAGCAATTTGCCCGCTAAAGGGCACTGTTTACTGCAGTAAAAAAGGAATCTCTGCTTTCCCTCTGTAAGTTATACTTAAGGCTGAACTAAAAATCTAAAAAGGCTGACTTTAAGGGCTGAGTTTCTTATCCAAAATTGCTGCTTTTCCAATTAATATATATATATTTACTTTATATATATATATATATTTTTTTTTTTAGGAACTCTATGCTAGAACAATTTAACAAGGAAGACTGCACACATGTGCCTGTACCACTGGAAAGGAAGCATCTGCCCTGTTCAGGCAGGGGGATCTGCTCTTCAGGCTGTATAAACAGCATGAAGAGTTGCACCATAAAATACATAAGGTCACAGGGCGGGCAGCTTGGGGCACTGGGAGAACAGCTCTCCGAGCCATGGTGTGCAAGGACGCGGGGATAAACCTGTGGACTGCGTTCTGTCGTGTCGCTGTTGTATCGCTGATGGAAGATATGTAACCAAGGCATGGGCGCCTGCAGCTCCAGCGAACCTCCCCGCACTCAGACAATGGCTCCCGCTGTATTGTTCCCGGCTGCTGGGTTTGAATCTTATTCATTGGAGTCACACAAATTAGCGAGATCTGTGCACTCTGACCCGCTGCCCGAAATGCAACTGCCCTGCCTGATCCCCGTCCACCCTCTCGCTGGTGATTTCACCTCCCGTGGCCATGTCTGCCAGATGCTGCCGGTTGTCTCTCATTGACCCGCAGATGGCTGGGGAGCCGGGGAGCTCCCGGGAGACGCCGCACGGAGCGGTCCCATCCTCCAGCTGCGGCCTGGCACGGGGTGACCGCGCCGGGGTGACCCGAGCCGGGCCAGCAGAACAAAGGCGCGGGGCGACCCTCACAGGGCAGGGCTCGCCGGGCACCCGCGGCTCTGCCAGCACCAACCACGGCACCGGAGGGACAAGGGGCTTGGGCAGAGGCAGCTATGGCTGCTCTGTGACGGGAAGGCGATGATCCCCTTCTCCCCGCGCTGCCTGACAGCAGCTCTACCACAGCAGCGAGGGGCACTTACACACAGCCAGTGCCGCACAAGGGGCAGTGGCACAGGGTCAGCGTCACACAGCCGACCTCAGCCCCCCTCGCGCGCTCCCCTCAGCCGCGGCAGCGCGGGAAGCCAAGTGCGCGCGCTCCCGCCCCGCCCCGCCTGGCTCCGCCCCGCCCCGCGGCGCACGTGGCACCCTCGCCCGCGCTAATCACGTGACGCGGGCCCCGGTGTTCCCCCTCCGCCCCTCCCCGTCTGACCCCGTCTCTCCCGTCTGGTCAATAGCGCGCGGCGCATGCGCGGCCATCGCATCACGCCCCCCCCTCCGCCTCCCCCGGCCCGTCTCCCTCCGCCCTATATAAGGCGTGCGCGGCGGGGTCCCGGCTCCGCAGTGCGCGTGGGCGGCGCGGCGGCTCCGCGCGGCTCTGGGACCCCCCCCCCCTTCTCCTTCCCCGGCTCCGCCGCCGCCATGAGCTCGGGGACCCCCTACATCGGCAGCAAGATCAGCCTGATCTCCAAGGCGCAGATCCGCTATGAGGGCATCCTCTACACCATCGACACCGAGAACTCCACCGTGGCGCTGGCCAAGGGTGAGGCGGGGCCCTGTGGGGGGCGCGGGCGGGCCTAGGCCGGCGCTGCCTGAGGGGACGCGGCGGGGGCCGCTGTGCCGTGAACAATGAGCGCGCCCGGAGCCCGCCCGCCCCGCTGGTCTGCGGCGGGGCTGGAGCCCCCGGTCCGGAGCGCTGCTGCTCTCCGTGAGTCAGCACTGACAGGGGCCGCGCCGGAGGGGCGGGCAGGGCCCGGGATGCTGAGCAGCTCTCGGCTCTCCGAGAAGCGCTGCCGGCAGCGCTGGCTCCCCTTGCCATTGTCAGAGGCGGGGAGGAGACGCTCGGCATCGCTGTGCGTGGTTCGGTTCCCCTCGCTCGGCTGTGCCCGGCTGTGTGTCGGTGTTCGGCTCGAGCAGGGCCCTAGGCCGGCACTGATGAAAACAGATGCTGTTGTTGTGTCTTTGTTCCTTCCGTGATCGATAACTGGACTCTGCTCAGGTGTGGAGGGTGGGAGCTGCTGCACAGAGTGCTGTGGGGCAGCTGCACGTGGGTCTGGCTCGCCGACCTTGCTGGCTCCTCAGCGACGCTTTGCATTTTGTTTCCCTGTAGAAATACTGATCGTTATCTTTGAAACAGTGTCATTTGGGTTCAGTTGTCACCTGTGCTGGGAATTCCTGTATTTCGTCTCAGTAAAACCTGTCCTGTCATGTTTAGTCCCACAAACATGAACTTATTCCTGTTCTGCTTTTCAAGTCCAGCTTGGCTACTTCAGCTAATGTGCATCGACGTTTTCTTTCCCCGAGTTTTGTCCTTCCTTGTTCTGGGAAGTTCACACGTTCTTCATTGCCTGCAGCCAGCCATCGGGGTTGTCCAGAAAACAAACACCTTTTGTTTTGAAAGGCTGTTTGCTGGCAGGAGGCACCGACTTGCCAGATTCACAACTACCCTCAAGGCAGCCTGTGCCCCAGTGTTTACCTAGTATAATGATATTTATATGATGTTGGACATTATTTGACATCCATTAGAGTGTTTCCTGGAGTTAAAAATGTGAGTTTTCTCAAATTCCCTTTTTCTCTTGGAATGCACAAATGGAGCTGTTTGTGTTAGTGCTTGGCTTGAAGTACTTGAGAGGTTGCTGGGAGGATGCAGTTCCTTTGCCGTAGGTACAGGAAGGTCTTCACCTTGACCCAGCAGCAGGTAGAAATGGATTCTTACGTAGTTCTGCCTTACACATAGCACTTGCTACTTAAGAGCTGAAGTAGTATGTTCCAAAGGCATGTGTGATTAAAGTGCTTCATGATTTAAGTACATGCTCTGGATAAGATTTCTGGCAGTTCTTGTATTTATTGGTCTCTCAGTGTTCAGTTTTGATGAACTGGAATGCCTAAGAAATATCTGTTACTGTAGGTGGAGAATACATTTTTCCCCACATAAAGAGCTGCTCTATAAGCTTTACATCACAAACCCTGCTTTTCATTGTAGCTCAGAGGGGTTTTTCAAGTTTAGAGACTTTATAGCAAAGCGAAATTAGTGTCAGAATTACAAATGTAGCAACAATGTTGAAGTTAGTCACAGCAGTATCAACCCCATGTGTGGTGTCAGTGATTTAAAACACTTGATCTCTGAGGCATTAGAAGGGCCATGAATTACTGACATGCTGTTGAAATTATCCAGACTGCAGGTAAATTGTTGTTAAACTCTGGATGCCACTATTTAAACACTTCCATGTGCAGTGCAAGTGCCATTCTCTTTTGTTCTGTCATTCATAAAGAAAAATTTAAGTAGAAAGAGACCTTGGAAAGGGATCTGGTTCAGCCTCCCACTAGAAGCTAGGCTGACTTCAATTGATTTATATTTGTTAAACCTCAATACGTGCAGAGAATCTTAAATGCTGGAGATTCCATGGGCTTAATTAATCACTGCAAAAAGTTGCCTGTCTTGTTAGAGGCTAAACTTAAATTGCAGACAAAGGGAGTTTAAGCCCACTGCTTTCCTGTCAGCAGTGAAGGCCAGGAACTCACTCCTCCTTAAGTAGAAGTCTGAAGAAATAGGAGTTTTTGAACAAGAAATACCCACGTAAGCTCTGCTTTCCAGTCACTCTTGCTGTGCTTCCTGCCCCTTCAGAGCTTAAGCTCAACAGCCCTACATGAGTAGGAACTGTGTTGTAAACCAGGAGCTGCAGTGTTTGGGATTGATTTCCTGTTCATCTGTAAGCAATGGTCAGTAACTTCATGGGAGACAGCCCTTCCCATCTTCTCAGGAGCATTAAGCTGCACTTTGTGCTGTGCCAGAAACAGTTAAATGCCTCAGGTGCAGGGGCAGGCAAGCTCAACTCCTACAGCCCTGTTTTGTCTACAACAAGGACTTGGCTCTCCACCTTTTTTGTTAGAAACCTTGGGACCAGCCAACTGAGAGGCTGCCTGGGCAGCTTTGGGCTTTGCAGTCATGTGTTTGTCCATGTGGGAGTTGATGGGCTGATCATGGTGCTTTCCAAGTTAGCTGTGGGATCCTGCAGGAGCCCCTGGATACCTTTAATACATCTTGCCATAGCTGTAATAATCTCATTTTAAACAGAGAGATCAGTGGTACAGTTCACGTCCAAAAGGTTACAAGCATTGCTTTCAGTTTATAATCTGCTACTGGTTGACTGGGTTACAGCTGTAATATGATCAAACAGCAGCTGGAGATCTAAAATAACTTGGAGAGGTTATTTACCCTAGGAACTCATGGAAGATGGCCTTTGAAAGGAAGTGACTGACAGCTTCTCTTTGTACCAGTGAAGATCCCTTTCCCATTAAGTACAAGCTGAGGTGCTGAGCAGTGTGATAGGGACATTCTGGCATTCACCTGCTCTTTGGGAGCTCACCTGTGTGTTGACAGGGGAGAAGAACATTTGCAGCACTAAGTGCTGCCTGGTGTGAGGTGAACCACCTGCATACAGCTGTTCACCCTGGAACAGGACTCCTGAATATCCCTGGCTACAACTGCCAACACTCCTCAAAAGCTAGCAGCAGCATGGTGTGTCAGGGACGCTCAGCACTGGAGTTCAGTGCATCCACTTTTGGTGCTTTTTCCTGGGAGGAGATGGTGCCCCCATTATCCATGTGACAGGAAGAGTGGCATGTTCTGCTGGAGGTGTTTCAATACTTCCATGATAACCTGTTAGAAGCAATCGAGGGAACTCCGATACAGAATTCTTCCACTGGCAGAGAATGTGCATCAAGCCAGTATGTGCTGGTACTAATCTGAACTGGGAGTGCCTCTCAAAGACAGAAAGCAGCCACATCAGTGAACTTGGGAGTTTCTGTAACTTGTGGTTGAAATTGCAAGCTTTTACCTGTCAGTGTCTGGTGTAACTGTGCTATCTGTTTTCCTGTGCCCATAATCCAGTCTGACCTCTTCTTCCTTAATGGCTCAAATTAATTTATGCTTCTACCTAGTAGCTGCCACAGTCAGGTGATGTCTTTTTTTTCCCATGCCAATATGTGAATTGCTGGTTAGTGTCTGTTCATGTATTCTAGTAGCTGGCACTCAGTAAAGCCTCCCTAAGCACTGAGATCTTAGATTTATCACTGATGGCTTGCTTTGTAGTCACATTAATCATAAAAGCAGTGACATTGGAGTAGAGAGGGAATTTTATTAGGAAGTTTTTATCATTGATAAAACTACCTCTATCTGCATAATAAATGTATGAAACCAAAGGTGCAGATTTGAGCTCTAAAGCCTTCTAAGATTCCCCCCTGCTGCTTCAGGGGTCTCTGCTGTGGTATGAAGCTGAATGCCTGCATGGGACTGCTGCTGGGGATGGAAGGAGAGTACAGAACTGAGGGGAAGTCCTTGGGTTTGGAGTAGGATTCTTCACTCCAGCTGGTCTATGGTCTTTACCTTCACAGCTTGATGTAAATAAAACTGTTTATACAGGCTGCTGAAAAAGTTGGCATTTGAGGGAACAGATGTGTGTGAGAAGGAGATTGAGGGTTCTGGAAGTAGCCGTTGTTGTTGTTGTTGTTACAAATGGCAAGTGTTGAAGGAGTTTTAATTTTAATTGCATAAATCTGAACTTGCACAATGCTGCAGTGGCAGTGCTGCACTAATGTCAGCGTTTCCATGCTCCAGTGCGATCCTTCGGCACCGAGGACCGGCCCACAGACAGACCGGCTCCTCCCAGAGAAGAAATCTATGAGTACATTATTTTTCGAGGAAGTGACATCAAAGACATCACTGTCTGTGAACCTCCAAAAGCTCAGCATACTCTGCCACAAGATCCCGCCATTGTCCAAGTAAGTTAGCCTGAAGTGTTAATAAAAAGCCGAGATAAAACACTGGTGTTGAAGGACTGCATTTTGGTAAAAAACTTATAGAAATGAAGGCAAGTCAGTGTCTCCAGGAAGCTTCAGATTATTTAAAGCATCCTGATTTTTTATGTAATGTTTAAAGTAGCAGCAGCATTAAAGACTTCAGTCAACAAAAGCCAGAGCTAGCTGAGAATGCAGGAAAATCAAAAAGAGGTAAACTAACCCTTCTCAGAATTTACTTAAGATTTAGTAATGCTGTACATGAAGTAAAGAATCACTACCAAAGCAAGTTGACTTCTGGACACTGTAAATAGAAATGTACTTTGTCTTGTTACAGTCTTCACTGGGCTCTGCCTCTACATCATCCTTTCAGCCACATGTGCCTTACAGCCCGTTTAGAGGTATGCCACCTTACAGCCAGCTTGCTGCCAGCTCTTTGCTTAGCCAGCAGTATGCAGCTTCCTTAGGTTTAGGTAAGTACAAACTTTGCTTGCTAGAGTAAAGGTATGGTCTTGTATGCAGCTGCTGTGAAAGCAAGTAACAGTAACTAATACCAAACTCCTTGCCAAGTGTCAGGCTGCAAGGAGCAGTGAATAAGCAGCTGACAACCTTGTGCAATGATTTTACTACAAGGAGGCCTGTGTTTCACTTGCACGAGCACACACACCCACACGAAAGAAACAAACTAAATAGCTGGAGTTTCTTTCTGAAATTTATGGGAATACCTGACAGCTGAGGCCGGTTCATTTCTAACCTAACACACTTCACATCACATGTAAAAAGAACTTGTATTTCCACAGAGGACTGTAAATAAGCTGCTCTAATGCTGTTCTAGAGAATCTTGTATCTCTTTCCAAGTCCTTCAGATGTTTCACTACCTTGTATCTTATCCATGTATCTCTGCTCTCTCTTCTTCCCTCTATCTCTTTAGAGAAATTGGTAAGCCCTCCAGCATCAGCAGCTGCTTCCAGCCCTAGTTCTTCTCCGTCTCCACAACCTGTTTCAGAGCCTGACATGTCTTCAGAGCCCCATCAGCTCTCTTCCAAGGGTAACAGCAGTTTGAGGACTCCAAATATTTGGAAGAACTGCATGGCACTTGCAAACACTGTTCTTGTTAATCCCTCCTAGAATGATAGTGCTTATATGGGTAATGCCAGTAGAGCTAGTTTGTTCTCAGCTTTTTTTTTTGCCTCTCATTACATGAAGTATGATTCCTCCTGTCCTAGAAGTATCAATTAGAAAGACAGGAGAAAGGAAAAGTCCAGGACAGTGGATCCTCTTGTGTAAGTATCAGGAGAAGGATGAAGTTTAGAGATGCTAATGTGCTGCATCCTGTCCAAGAACATGTGTCACCATAGGGTTTGGGTGAGGAATTGGCCAGAGAAAGAAGTACAATGCTTAAATTGTGGGTGGCCTTGTGGTTGGAGACCTAGACTGAACAAAAATTTGGGAGAGTATTTTCTGTAATCGAGGAAACAGGGTAGATTTCATGCATGATGGGGCATTGTACTTTGTCCAGACTCCCAGTTAGTAAAGCATGACTAACAGTAAGCAATTCCTGAGTAGCAGAGATAACACAGTTCTGGGTGCTTGCTTCTATGTGTAAAACCTTTTGAAGAAGGTTGAGTTGAGATACCAGACTGACCATCCTGAGAGCAGGGTGAGCAGGTGCAGCCTGCATTTAAACGTGATAATTAGTTTCATCTGGTTTTAGTTTAAAGCATGTATGCTTGTGTTGGCATGAAGCTTTTTACTTACTCTCTGCTTTTGGCCATCTATCTGTACATAGTTTCTCAATACTCTGGCTAAACTTTGAAACTTTCTCATGTTAAACTTGCACATCAGCTTTGTCCTACTCAATAATCCTTAGGATATGTCTGTCTTCCTTGCAAGTTTTCCAGGTGTACATTAACTGGGAACCTGCATGATGTAACCTACTGGGTATATCTCATGTGGACTTGGGTGACCCAGAAGTGTCAGTGGCTTGGTTTGTGTGAACTCTTCAGCTTTTCACTTTTCTTGCTCTTTTAATATATTCAGTTAAAGTTTGCTTCCAAGCAGTTCTTATGCATAACTACATGAACGTGTAGTACTCCAAACCTTCTAATTAAACCTAGAATGCAGTGTTTCTTCTGAGTACTGAAGAATGTCACTTTTTAATATAATTGGTGTAAGGTATACCAAACCATGAAAAGTATTTACATGTTTTGTAGTGTGAATAAATAAGCCTGGATGGAAGAGCAACAGAAGTCTTGGTAACACTTTGGCCTTGACCAAGAAGGAATTTAAAAGGGTAACTTTGAGATCCTGGTCTGGTTTCAGGTTTTATTTGTCTGAAAGCTCTAACAATAAGCAATAAAGTTGAAGGACTTCTAAAAGCGGCTTACAAAAGGGGATATAGCTGAGGTGCTTAAGCTTTTGCTGCAAAACCTTTTTGACAAAGTGGGGAAACTTTCTTCAACAGTTTCAAAATGCTGAATTTTTGCTTCAGATTTAAAGTTATCACGTAAAGTAAAATCCTGCATAACATAGAAATTAGATTTTGGTATAAACTGTCCGAAAGACTGACTTGACTTGGTTGTTTTTATGTTTGTCTAACTTGATTTTTAAAAAATAAATGGGTATATTTCCTGAAACTGAGGCTCTGGATGTGAGAGCCATGACTTGAATGGCAGTGGTGCCTTACGTGGTGCCACTTAAACTTAGCCTGTAATGATGCACACTCACGGCTTTGAGTCATTCTTGACCAAACGGTTTCTCTCTAGAAGTGGGCAGGGCTTGAATGATGTTGGCACGTTTTCCAAGAGGCACTTAATCATTGGGATCTTTTCCAGGTGCTGGCTTTCCTTCTGTTCACCCAGTCCGCAAAAGCCCCATGGTAGAGCAGGCTGTCCAGACTGGCCCAGTTGACAGCATGAATTCCCAAAAGCTGCCCGCAGTGAAGGTGACCCCGGGGATTCCGCGCAGCGCACGGCAGGTCCCGCAGGCCAACAGCAAAGCCAGCGGTACGTACGCGCCTCCTCAGCCCTGAGCGCTGGGCTGGAGCATCCTGCAAGGTGCACTGCAGCACTGAGCTGGTTGGGATTGTTCTTGTGCTTCTTTAAAGTTTATCCTTCTTGTTCAGTAGATACAGTTCAGGCAGCACCTGTGCAAACCCAAGGACAGGTGAATGATGAAAACAGAAGACCTCAAAGGAGAAGATCGGGTAGGTTAAGCTGATGCTAAACAGTCGCAACAGCCTGTGATGGCAAGTGGTGTTAACTTCAGTGAAGGATTAACTGACAGAAGATTGAGAGAAAGCTTTGGGCATCCAGAGATGCTCCCTAACAGAACAGCTTCTGGAGTCGCAGAAGTTCAGAACATTCCAGGGACAGAGTTCTAGCGCCTTTTCTAGGAAGTTGAAGGTATGTCATAAAAATCAATGCTGTGACTTGGCCGCAGCAACTGGATTTCTCTGAAACCTCAAGTATTTTTACTGGGAGAAGCAGCCTGTTTGAGACTTTCCAGAGCTTCTATAACAGAGAGAAACTATGGAACGCTCACCTCCCTAGAGCAGAATTCTTATTTCAAAGTGGCAGTACAAGCATGGGTGAGAAGAAAGTGAAATTCAAAGAGGTTTCTGCCCAAGTAAAATGAGAAAAGCTAGGAAACAGCACTTCAGACTCTCAGGTCTTCAAATTAATTAGTGTGTGGAATGGGTCATAACTTTGCCAAAAAGGAGTGGATAGCATTTCAGTTGGAAACCAGAAACTAGACAGTACGAGCTCCGTTTGTGGGTAGATGAGCCTTTTGCTGGGTTTTCTGAGACCTCCTCTTTGCCATCACAATAGTTTTTAGGCTAATTGCAATGCTGTGTTTGCAGGTGAAGAGCAGACAGTAAAGATAATTTTCCCCACCTCTCTCAGCTTTTCTTGCTGTAGTACTTGTTCTGACTTCCTCTCTGCACACTGGAAGGCAAGTTGGGTGCACTCTTAGTGGTAAGACTGACATCCAGGAATGCTCCTCAGAAAGTTAAAGTGTTGCTGTAATGTGTCTTCTACAGCTAAAATCAGAAGTTGCTTTCAAAGAGGTGTGGCCTAACCACAGGACTGGAAGCCAGAAACTCCTGAGTTCTATCCCTGGTTTCCTCTGGTCTTGAGCAAGTCATGTAACCTCCCTGTGCGTTACCAAGTGTTTAAACTCTCCTGCTTTCAGGAAACAGGAGAACCAGAAACCGTTCTAGAGGACAAAACAGACCAACTACTGTGAAGGAAAATACAATAAAGTTTGAAGGTGACTTTGACTTTGAAAGTGCAAATGCACAATTCAACAGAGAGGAACTTGATAAAGAATTCAAGAAGAAACTAAACTTTAAAGGTTTGTGCCTTCATTAAATATGAATTGCTGAGCTAGTAGTAAACACTGCATAGACAAACTGGTTCTGAAAAGCTGTATGATTACATCTCAAATCTTGTTTGAGGGAGCAAGAGAACAGATGGCTCTGCAGTGTGTCCCTCAAGGAAGTGTAATACATTTCATTATCTTCAGATGACAAAGCAGAGACGGGGGAAGAAAAAGGGGACCCTGGAGTGGCAACCCAAAACAATGATGGTAATGCAGAGGAGGACCTGCTGGGGCCCAACTGCTATTATGATAAATCCAAGTCTTTCTTTGACAACATTTCTTCAGAACTGAAGTCTAGGTGAGTGTTTTCTAAAAGCTTGGTTTTTTAATGGAATTTTAGGCATAAAATTTCAGACATGATCTATGTGACATAGTTTAATTATTTAAAAATTTTACAATAGACCTTAGGGAATATTGCCATGGATTTGGTGGCTCACAAGTGATGTGAACAAAGCTTCATGCAGTGAGATCAAACAAAAAGCATTTCAGCTGATACACTTGCCTAAACTATGATAGAGGTGTTTCCATTTCTGTTTCCTGGTCGTGACTTTGAATCCATTGATTTTAAACAAATTCCTTATCTGGCATGTGGGAGAGGAGGCATCAGGGTCATGCTGTACTGAAGGTGCAGCTGGCAGACAGGAGTGAGCTAAGCCTGGAGGTGGGGCAGAGAGGTCAGCTCTGGCTGTGGAAATGCATTAGCTTAAATGTTGGGAATAAGAAGGGAAAGCTTCAGCTTTCACTGCCACCGCTGATGTTATCAAGTGCCTGGAGAAATGAGACATCCCTTTAGTGGCAGCATGAGGGATTCCCTCGGCTCTGAGGCTGCAGAGGGCTGGGCTTAGAGCATGTAAACTGAAGCTGGTGCTTGTTGCAGTGCAGCTCAACAAAATCAGAGGCTTGAGGCTTCCTCTCTAAATGAGCTGGTGACTCTTTAATGTTTGTGTTCGACCTGAACTCAGCCTTGTTCAGTTCCAGGCGCACCACGTGGGCTGAGGAAAGGAAGCTCAATACAGAGACGTTTGGAGTGTCTGGACGGTTCCTTCGGGGCCGCAGCTTTCGAGGTGGATTTCGAGGTGGAAGGGGGAGTGGAGCAGCAAGGAGAAACCAAACCACCCACAGAGCTGGTACTGGCAGAGTGTAACTTCGGAGGCAAGTGCTATAGCAAGACTAAATACTGTCTCTGAGCCAGGTTTGTCTCTTACTTCTTGCCTGAACTGTGCAGCCTGTTTTCACCCTCCAGTCTCATGGATGTATCAAGAATTGTTCCTTATTGGATCTGATTGATATTTCTGAAGGGTAGAAGGAGATAGGAGTGGTTTAACATGCTGATTGTTCTGTTGATTTCTTGGTCTCACCTGTCTGAGAAAAGGCTCAGCTCAAGCAAGCATCTTTTGGTTTCTAACTAAGCATTTCAGCTGATAGAGGGGTGTGAGTTTTGCTTTTGTTCTTCTTGGGAGAAGAACCCCATAATATCAAATCTAATTCTACCTTTTTCGTGAATAGGTTCAAACATCTCTCCTGAGAGGATGAAACTGTATATAGAAAGAAAACAACCAACTGCTGCACTAATGTGGGAAAATGGTTCATATTGTTTACTGTCTCAGCTCAAGCGACAGAATTTCATGTACTACTGCTTATATTTTGGACTTACTTTGGACCAGCCACTGTCTGCTGGAATATTTTTTGGAAGAGGGAATGTGTTCAGGGGTACCTTCTTCAGGGTGTCTTTTCTTTTTGTTTGTGTTTTTCAAGTGCAGACTAACTTACATGGTTCTTCTTTCTGGGTCTCTCAAGGCTGCTATAGTCTAAGCTCAAAGTCAGACTCCTTTTCTAAACCCTGGAGAAGAGAAATCATGCTGTTTTAACACGGAACCAAAGCTCACTTGAAATAAACCAGCTATAATTTGTTTGTTCTGAGTAACCAAATGGATCCTTTGGTGCTGCAGGTCTCACGGATCTTGGCAGCAGGTGTGAAATAGCACTTGGTATCTGGAGAAATGGATTCCTGGTGCTGAGGAGTTGTGTATATTGTCACTTGGGAATACTGGAGTGTTGATCATGTAGTAGTGTTTCTGACTGTACAGCTGTTTGTGGGCTGGTGCTGGGCTGGAGGTACCACAGGACCGTGGCTCTGCCTTGAGCTGAAGGGTGCTGGGAGTGCCCGGGGCTTGGAGCTCCTGGCTGGAGCGTGGGGACACCGTGTGGGATGGGAGCAGTGACTGTCCCCACTCATGTGCAGAGCTTTTGGCAGTAGTGACTGTCTGGGAAGGAGACCTGAAGCTCTGACTAGTTTGCCTCGGTTTGTACCTTGCTGGAGGCAGCACCAAATGCAAACAGTTCTCTGTACTCTGTAGACTGTGGTGGAACTCTTTGGAATGTTTTCATTCAACTAGGGATGGGAGACCATATAATGAAGCTTAACAGATGGGCATGTTTAATTTCTTTCCTCTATACCCCCATACTGTAAATAGTTTAGTTGTTTTTCTTTTGTTTTTAAAAATCTGTATGTGGGGAGAGGGCTGGGAGGGGGGGTTACCTTTGTTTGCATGAAATATGTGGGTTAAATTGCTATAGGCATGTGTCCCATTTTTGGTTGGTAGGGAATTTTGTTAAAAAAGCACCTTGATGACTGAACCCCTTACATAGCTCAAGTTTTTTTAGTTATGCATTGACCTAGGTTACTGTAAAAGCTTGGATTTATTTTTGTAGGACTTTATTGCTGAGAATTAGAACATAGCAGTGGGGCTGCTCTTTGGAGTAATGTAAATTGTAATTATAATAAACATGTAAATGTTTAATGTTTCCCTCCACCTCTGTTCGGTACATAGCTCCATACCATCACTCCCTACAGCTCCTCTGGTGCCTGTCCTTGCAGGGCTCCCATCCAAGCTGGAGAAAACCTGGCTGCAGAGCTCTGGCAAACCTGGAAGTGTTACACTTTCCACTGCATTGGAAAAGGGCTCAAACACCCAAATCCAGGCTCTGCACATTGTATTGCTGCCCTGGTCCCCGTGCTGGGACTCAGCCTAATGAGGGCTACCTTACTCCAGCCTTGCAGAGGGAGCCCCTGGGTTGGTGGGGTTCCCAGGAGCCTGTCAGCAGCCAGTGCTGCTGCTGCAGGACCTGCCTCACGCCTCTGAGCTGGAGTGTGCTGAAATGGCTCTCTCAGAGCTGCTCTGCCTCTAATTCCTCTGCTGGCAGAGCAGCCACTGTGGCTCTAAGCGTGGAGACTGAATAGCACTGCCCTGGCAGAGGATGGGATGAGAAACCCTCACTGCTCCTGTGTAATCACCATTACTCACATTTAACTGTGCCTTTTTAGTGGAGTGGGATCAATTCCCTTGTTTCCACAGTAAAGCTTAAGCTCCCAGGCATAAGCACAGCCTTGATGCTCTGAAGTTTGTGCTCCAGCCTGAGCCAAGTGCTGGCCTGGCTCCTGATGTCTGGGAGCAGAGGGGCCTGGTGGCTGTGGCTCAGCCCCAGGCCTTGTTACCTGTGAGCCCTTCTTCCCCAGGAGCACTGCGGGCTCAGCTGCAGGCCTGTCAGCTTCCCCATGGAAAATTGCCACTGTGTGGGAACAATTGTAGTGACTTGAGCAGGGAACCAAATGCAGCTTGACTTCAACGTTCCAGCCCCAGAGCTGATAAATTAAACAACCTGGTGTTCCAGGACCACGCTTCCTCTGGCTCATGTGGTCTGATGTGTCCCTGAGCAGCAGCAGCACTGCTGCTTCCCTGTCCTTGACTCCTGTGGGATCCTCTGCCCACACTTTGATGGGCAGCATTTCCCTGTAAGCAGCTCTTGGGTGTGTGAGCCTGGAGCCCCTGGGGGCTGAGGTGTCCTGGGCAGGGGCCGAGTACCAGAGCTGCCTCTTGCTGCCTCCTGGGCCACATTCAATCCTTGCTGTGCCTGCTGCTACCCCAACCCTGCTCTGACCTTGTCACACCCTCTCTGGGTGTGCAAGAGCAGACTGAAGAGCTGCTTCCAAGGGCAGTTTGGTTCTACCCACCTGCTGGATACAAATGGGGAAACTTTTGCAGTAAAGGAGCACCTGTTCTTATTGCTTCAAGTACTGAGACTTCAGAGTCTGAGCTCAGGTAAGGAGAGGCCTGAGGCTCCTCTGAAATGAGGAAACAGCTGTATAAGGTAGAAAGGAAGCATGTGAGGGCAAATACCAGAGAAACTGGAGAAGAGCTTCTACTCTGTTGTATGTAACACTTGCTCTAGTTATTGTTTAGCTCGTGGTGCATAAATTCCCCCCCTGGGAATCTGCTTTACTCTGAACCAGACTTGGAAGTACCAGGACCTGCATCTCTGCCCTGAGCATGTGCCTGCAGCAGCAAGTTCTCATGCTGACCCCCAAACACAACCCCCATCTCTGTCCTATTTTAGTGCTAAAATACACACCTGCAAGGCAGAACCAGCCTTTTCAGTGTAGAAGATGCCCATTAGGGAATGAAAACCCCACCTCCATACTAGTTATGCTGAGACCATAACACAACCCCCAAGACCGCTACTTAAGGTAAAAAAGAAATGGACAATGCTGAGAACTGAGTGCAGAAAAAAAACATTAAACAAAGTGAAGTGTCCAGGGAAAAAAATGCAAGCGAAGTCTCTGTCCTTTAATGGGTCACTGCTGCTGTTCTGTAGCCAACCAGATCATCCTGGGTAATTAAAATCCAAGGAACAGACAGGGTTTTTTTAAATAACAGCTTTAAAAAAAAATCAGTAGGTTTATTGTAGGTCTCAAGAGAACACGGTATGAGTAACTGGAATGCCTACATGTCTATACAGAATAACCCATCACTCGAATTAAAAAGAAGCAGCTAAGCAAGTGCATTTCATTCATCATGATGTTTTCTTCTGTTTTTTCTTTTCATTTTCTTCCTTTTCCTTTTCAATTTCAGCCACATACTTCTCAATTTCTTCAGGGTTCAGGATCTAAAATAGAAATAGGGGTGACCTCAGAGTACCACTAAACTTAAGAGACATTCATAGAGGTGATTTTAGTTCTGTCATGGGAAAAACATTAACTGCTGTTTATCTGGAAACAGGTACCTGCTGCAGACACAACAACATTCCTTGGCCACTAAGAATAAACTGAAGTATTTGTCAGTGCAAAATGTGAGATTAAGGGCTGGAAGTTAAGGCAGATCAACAAGGACAGTATCAGAGATGGGCTCAAGGGGAGAGAAGCAAACAACAGCCTCACCTTCAGCGGCTGCTCCCGTCTCATCACCGCCAGCTCAATGTTCTTCCCACCAGACTGCACCACCTAGGTGAGGCAGAGGGAACTTTAGGAGCCTGGCCAGGAATTCACTCCAACAAACCCCTCTCAGGTCTCCTTAGAATGCAGTAGGTATGGATGGGGTGTATTTCACCCCTTAGCTCTTAAGCTCTCAACACCAGCAGCACTAACTCTCAAAAGGGTCTTCACATCGGTGCCAGTGCCCTGGGCAGATGGAGAACACATCAGCCCCACCACCTGACTTGTGCTATTTTCTGTACCTTAAACTTCATTTAACAAATAAAATATTCAGCATGTGCTTTAGCACATCTTTGGTGCATTTTTGTTAACACCCAGAACTGCTGCTAAGTTCTGTGTAAACCATGGAAATTGTTACCCCAAATATTCTGAACCTTGAATTCAATCCAACACCCACAGCCTACAGTAAACAGCTCTCGCAGATCGTTTGCAGTACTTCCCTGGGACATCCACAAATATTTTCACATATTTACATCTAAGAAGTGAATCTGGACACAGTGAAAAGCCACAGTAGAGATGTGAAACAGCCTCACCTCAAGAAGAGCCTTGATGACAAGTTTAATAGTCAGATCATCCGTTTCAATGGCCTCATCAGTGTAGTTTTTCTCCAGGAACTCACGCACAGATTTGGCTCCTCTGCCAATGGCATTAGCCTGGAAACATTGAGGGGAAAAAGAAAATGAATGAGGATTTAGAAAAGATTTCATTTGCAGAGTAAGAAAGAAACACTAAGTTGTGCAATTGCATAATCTGTCACGCACAAAGACAGTTGTCTGGCACAGGTGGGTTGGTTTTGGGGTTTTTTTTGAAAGCAGGACAAGACTTCCCAAGGAAAGCTGAACTGCAGATGGCCACTCTCAGTACATTTGATCATTAAGGATTTTTGCAGCTGTGAGACAGCACCATCTGGCCAGTGAGATCTCCTCTACCCCAACCTCACTTTAAAGGAGACATTAACTCACAAATATTCCATTTCCACCAGGGACTGAATCCACTCACCTTCCAAGCATGGTACGTGCCAGAGGGGTCAGTCTGGTACAGCCGTGGGGTCCCATCGAAGTCAAAGCCCACGATGAGGGCGGAGATCCCGAAGGGTCTGCGGCCGTTGCTCTGCGTGTACCTCTGAGCACAAAGGACACACTCACAGGCAGTTCTGACAACATTTCTAGGGTGCAGAGCAGACTCTGGAGCAGTTACAACCAGAAGAGCCGCCAGAAATGCTTTTAGCTGGCTCTCTCCATTAGTCATGGCTTTATATCTCACAGAGCCCCTAAGGCAGGCAAGTGAGAGGTGGTTCCTGTCCAATCCCTATTCCCACACCTGGTTACAGCTTCCAGAAGCACCTCCCCACCTCCTGAGTGGTGCTGAGGCAGCCAGAGCCATGTCTGCAAGCCCCAGTGTGGCCCCAGTGTACCAAAAAATACCACGAGGACACCTGAACACAGTTTTCACCAATGATCTGCACTGATTCCACAGGAAAGCATGGCAGCTCTGTGGCTGTAAGCAGGTTACACTGGAGCCATGTCACAGCCCTCCTGGGACACTGCCAGCAAAGTCACTGCAGGAGCAGGAGGGCTGACACCCACAGCACCACAGCAGCAGGAGCTGGGCCAGGTGTGTTTGCACAGTTTGAGAGAAATGGTGAATGTGCCAGACAGACAGATACGATGTGAGATTGGATAAAGGAACAAAGTTAAACTTTGGGAAGTGATGCCTTGCTCTGACAGACTGGTGATTATTACAAGAATCACACTGTTACCATCACCACTGTTCCAACACACCTGTGCATAAGTAAATTAGATTTTCTCTAATTCTCGCTAGTGGCTGAAAATCAGTTTAATACACTGGCAAATGAGTTATTTTCTCACAGAACGCAGCTGGGCATATTTTGAGGCTGCAATTCATTTCAAATTCATGACTATCAAACATAAAACATTAAATACTGCACCAATGTGCTCTCCTCTTACCCATCCCTGCAATGGCTTTGCAGGAGCAAAAACTACCAGGAACCATGAAGCAAAGACAGTAACCCAGGCCCACTGTACTGGGAGTGAGATAAGCAGAGTGTTCCTGGTGACATAACACACAGAACTGTGCAGTCCTTACAAGCACTGGTTGCTTGTAAGAGTACAGACATTTACATAGCTTGCAGAAGTGTCAGACATTCCATGCTACACCCATATGTCCCATGCTACACCTGTGACTCTGGTCCCACATGGTACACACCTATTACACACCCAAGCTGTACATTATGCATAACCCAGGCTAACATAGCAGCTCACAGAACATCTGTAGCAGGTCAGGACACGTCTTCAGGAGCTCTGTGCAGCCCCAAGTTACCTGTTTCAGGCTGGCAATGTAGCGTGTGATGTACTCCACGGTGACAGGATCCTCCACAGTGAGCCTGTGGCTCTGACACTCCACCCGAGCTCTGTTTATGACTATCCTGGCATCAGCTGTCAGCCCTGAAACGACAGAGTGGCCTCAGAGTCATGTAAAGGGAATATTACTGACAGCATTCCATATCCCTGCAAATCTGCAATGCTTATTCTCACATACTTTATTCTTCATGCTGTCCAGTTTCATCTGCCCAGCAAATCCCATCTAGTTAATGAGGCTACAGCAGCATGTTAGCTGACAAAAGTGTGACCCTTTAAAAAAGAGATTTTGAAGAAATTTAATTCTTTTTTTTACTTTTTATCTAATGCTGCCATTTTTCATTTACAGCCTTCTTTTTATTAGAGAATTTTTCCTCAAGTTTGTGAACACCCCTACACATATCCCAGACCCTGGCTAAGGGAGCAGGGCAGGAGAAAGAACTGAGCTTCTCATTCCTCCACACTGAACCTAAACCCTGTTGTTTTAGTCAGTTAAATCAGATCTCCCCTTAAAAATATTATTGACACTGACACTCTATTTCTCCATATTAAAAAAAAAAAAAACAAAAAAAACCAAAAAAACCCCATAAGCTACTGTGGGAATATCATGCTTCCCACAGTTCTCAGCCAGCTACAGCCTGTATTTTGTATTCTCAGATTCCATAAACATGCCCAAAGGTGCCCAATAACTGCCAAAACCACTGAAGGGACCATGTACCTGCAAAAGCCATGCAGACATTGTCATCCAGAGCACAGATCTTCCTGACAGTCCTCTCATCCTGGAGTTTTGCCACTGACTTCTTCTCCACACCAAGGACAACAATATCCTTTCCTCTTACTCCAACCTTCCAGGCATGAAAAGAAGAAGTTAAAAAGTTAACCTAGGTCCAAAAATCCTAACAGCTGCAGACTTTGCTCAAATGAGCAGTAACCAGGCACAAACCCCCACACTGTAACTATTGCCTCAGCTTGAAGTCAGGATTTTATTTCCCACTCAACACGGAGGCAGGACTGATGTAACAAAAATTGCAATGCATTTCAGGGTGCAGTTTCATCATCAGTTTATACCAACCTAAATAAACCCCTGTGGCTTCCAAGAGACAGATTCCAGCTCCTCTTACAAACTGTCTTTACTCCAACAGCACCATCAGTGTTTCCACAGCCATGGAACCAAGATGAACAAGGAAAACCCCACTAGTCCAGTGGCACTGCTCAACTCAAGAGCCCAAGGCACTGAAGATCAGGCCAAGTAACACCTACAGCTGCCAAAATGTTCTGTCAGTAGCTGCCTTAATGTCCTAATTCATACCTTGAATACGCCTTATTCAACATCATGGTGGACAAAAAACCCTTGACCCTTCCCCTTCATTCCCACTATTTCTCACAGAGGGATGGGAATTTTTTTTTCTTATGGAGTGGCCTTGCTGTCAGCACGTTCCAAATGTTTCCAAAAACATTAAACTCAACAAGAGACAAGACAGGTGGTTATACTGCATGCTGCTTCCACTTTTACAGCATTTTTAATTTCTTAAAAAAACCAAAAAATCTCTTTGGCCCTAAATCTTGTTATGTTCATTCCCCTCCCAAAGATTTCTTTTTGGTAATGGCAATTAAAACATACTACAACTATTAATACAGTTATGACTTCCTAAAATTAAAACTTATTATTGCTAGAACTTATTACAATCACTAATACAATGTTATTTGCAAATCAGTACTTTTCTTCTCCTCCCCTAAACGAAATAAAACTTTAACTGAGCAAAAACTTGGGACAATTGAAAGCTGGGAAGTACATTGCCAGCAATGTACTTCTAAGTGCTTTTACCGGCGCATTTCCCAATCCACTGGGAATCTGCCTCGTGCACAAACAGAAAATACCACAATGTGCGGAGAGAGGAGAGGATCCCTGCAGGCCCGACACAACGCCGGAGCCCCGCGGGAAGCGATGGGCTTTGGGCAGCTCCCCCGGCGGTAGATGCAGCCCAAGGGATGTCCCTGCAGCGGATCCCGCCGCTCCCGCGGCCTCCCGGGCCCGCCAGGCCGGGCGCGCAGCGCGGCGCGGGCCCCGCCGCGGGGGGGTCTCGTCGATCTGCAGCTCCTCCTCCGAGTCCAGGTCCAGGGGGGAGCTGGGGGGGGAGCAGGGGGGGGATGGGGGGGGCCGGGACCCCCAGAGCCCCCCGGGGCGGCTGCGGCGGGGCCTGCGGGGGAGGGGCATCAGGGGAACCCCCCGAACCCCAAAACCCTGCCCTGCCCCCCCCTAAATCCACCC
>VZUI01074538.1:0-33363 GCA_013401135.1 Cettia cetti
TTCCTTCCTTCCTTCCTTCCTTCCTTCCTTCCTTCCTTCCTTCCTTCCTTCCCTCCCTCCCTCCCTCCCTCCCTCCCACTCTCCCACCCTCCCACTCTCCCACCCTCCCACCTTCCCTACCTTCCACAAAACGTTCTCCATAGAAATGTCCATATTTGGGTAAATGGCACATTTCAACTTTTTTTTTGCTCATACTTCTGTTGTGAGGACTGTTTTGAAGTTGTTATTATTGTGCACTAAATGAAAACTAAATTAAAAGTTATTTAAAACTTCATTTAAAAGTTTGGTTTGAATTGGAAAAAAAAGGTGCAAATTTATTCATATTCTTGGCAGAACACTGATGCAACTCCAATAAAATTTTTTCTGAAGAAGAATTTTTTCTGAAGAAGAATTTTTTCAGACCAAGCTTTTTGAACACCCATTGTCCCAAAAGTTTTTTCTGACTATTGAAAGTTTTAGATGAGGTCAATGGGTTTAAAAAAATCCAAGCAAAGAAAAATCTCAAAATAACACAAAAGTTTCTTTTTTTCTTGCTCCATGATGTAAAAAATCTGTGTTCAAATTTGAGCAATAATCAATCCCTCGTATATTGCATGGGCTTCAGCCCACCTCAACTTCAGAAGTGGGACTTAGTTCACTGATTTAAAGATCTAAACAAATGAGTATCTATGTACATAAATAAGCTCACTTTTCAGTTAGGAAAGGTTTCATTTGGTTGCCCAGACTCCATGAGAAGGATCTCATAGTGATGTCTGGAGATGGAAGTGGGACACTTCCCCCTTTTGTAAAGATTATTTTCTCGATAGAAGAGGAATAGAGATTACTTCATTCTTTCAAAGTATATGCCACCAACTGTGCAATGAAATTCCTTAAATTATGATGAAATTGCTCATTTCCTGAAGTGAACACAACAAACTAACAGGCACAGTAATTTTTTGTAGATTTGGATTCAATTCAATTTTCCAGATGTTCGCCTGCAATCAGCCTAGGAATTCAAATCGCAGAACGGTGCTATTCACACAACAGCTGTTGCAAATTTTTCTTTTGAATCACACCAATCTAAGTGTGGATTTGTTTACAGGCAGCCTCAGTCTTACATGAGGAACTGACTGATTACATGAAAAAAAAAACCTCAGAAATGTTCTTCTGACCATTTACGCAGTTTCACTATTATTATATTAAGACTCCTTTTTAAACTAATTTTCCTCATGAATTAGTAGATTTAGTTTTCTTCAGCAGCCAGTGAATTTTGTTGGTGAATTTATTTTTTTATTTATTTTTTTTTTTTTTTTATTAGAGTCAGCTTCCTATCAGGAATGTGATAGAAGGAAATAGCAAAGTAGTCACTGAAGATCTAGTAGGAGTGCATTGCCATCAGTATTTACATAAATTAACCTGCTCCAAGGAGCATAATTAACTGATGCTCAATCCAACTAACATTAGCAGCACCTTTGGTCAGACCTTGTATAATTCACACCTTAAATTATCACCTTCTACAGAACTCAGTGTCCTTTTTTTGATTTACAGGAAAAAAAAATCCAGCACTTCTTTTGGTAATTTGTTGTTGTGGTCAGCTATTTAATGGCATCCACCCTTGTATTTGACTTCTGGCATATTGTAAATACGGGGTGGGGGGGTTATGATGTCTGGAATTGTTTTATTGAAGCAACCATGAGCTTTCCTAGCTGATCCACTTCTTGTAGTTGGAGAACAAAACGATTTATGCGTATTTACTACTGTGCACACAATTTATGTTGAACTTTTGCTGCCTAAGAATGCTTCACCTGGACCTACAGTCAATGGAGAGAAAAACAGGGTGACTTTTGTCATATTTAATTCTGCTCCTCGGTTCCTTTGGATCCATCTGCATGTGTCCCCTGGCCACAGGAGACAAAAATCAGACCATCACATCTGGATCACATTGTATTCCCTTGGTTTGTATGACTAAAACTTGCATTTTCTACCTCTTCAATTCCTGCCCCAGACAGAAAAGAGCACCCCCAGATTTCCAAATCCAGTTTTTACTTTCTGGGGGAGGTAGAACCTTAATGCAGCATATAGAAATGCTATCATGCTGAACAAATACTTGATAGGGCTGTTTGGAGGTGGCTTGTAAGAAAGAGGGAGAGCATTTACATGGGCAGATAGTGATGGGACAAAGGAAAAGAGGAGAGATTTATATCAGAGATAAGAAAGATCTTTAATAAGAGAAAGGCCGTGGCTGCCCCTAGATCTCTGGAATGTCTAAGGCCAGGTGGGACAGGGCTTGGAGCAACCTGGGATAGTGGAAATTGTCCCTGCCCATGGCAAGGACGTGGAACAGGATGAACTTTAAGGTACCTTCCGACACAAACCATTCTGTGATTGTCTGAAATATCATGCATGGAAATCTGGACATGGCTGTAGCTGAAGGATTGATGTTTTTGTGACCACGCTCTCATTTACAGTATCTTACTAATGAGGATTTAGAACTAAAAAGCTAACTAAATGATGGTAAGGTTTAAGGTTTGGGGTTGTTTTGTTTTTGTTTTTTTTTTTTTAATATATATATGGGAGAACAATGTTAAGTTTTTGTATTTACAAGGAAATTATCACTGTTAATGATGCAATCCAAGCAATTAACACTGAAAATTCACTAGATGTTATGCAATAGATAATAAAGGATATTTAGAGTCAAGAGTTCTTATAAGAGATTAATGAAGCTAGGATATGCTTTTTCAAGCTGCCTAGAAAGTTGGTGTTTCATAACACAGTATGTCTGGTGATATTCTAAAGCAAGCATCATACTAATTGATAGACAAAAGTAATTTAACCAGAATGTGCAGAACAGGTTATTGTAAAGGTTTACATACAGTGAGAAAAGCTGAAGTTACCTGAATTATACAGTATCTTTAATTCATAGTGCTACTGGGCCAAAGGTGTAGGGAATATGGCAGTGAATTAGGCACATTTTTCAAAGTCCTTAATGTTTATACTGCCAAAAAAATATGTATTTATAAGGAAGAATAAATTTGAGGTTTTGCTTTTTCAGTGTTGCTTCTTCTAATATCTTTCCATTTTCGTGTGACTGTTCAGAAGGGTGAATTAAACAGTGGATATTTAGTTGACTCATTCCATGTACTTATACAAGACCATGCTTTTTCACATTTTAAGGCAATGGACAATGTGTTCTTCTAATACAGAATCTAAACAGAGCAACAACTTTTCCTAAAAGTTAGTGGAATGATTTCTTTTTTTCCAGAATATTTCCCTGTTTTACAGGTTGCATTATGGAAGATCTTACTGGTTACCCACTTCCTTCTGCTCTGTGGAACTACCTAGACTTTTCTAGACCTTATTTGTTGTTGTTGTGTCCTTCAGATCTGCAATGGATTTAGACAATAGTGTAGTATCAGAGACCCAGAGACTCTTACTTTGTTAAAGTAAAAAGACATGTGGATGTCTTGAGTGGATACTCCTGAATGACTGTCCCAAATAGGATCACATATACAAACGTGCATACAAACATGTTTATCTGAGAAAATCCTACAGAATAAACCTGCAGCTGTTACTAATATTCCCTGGTTTCCTCACAACGGAATTGAGATGAGAGAAGAAATACATGGCAATGAAATAAACCTGACAAATTTTCACATGAAGAAGTTTCCACCACTGAGGGTTTTGGTTTCTGTTGTAATTGTTTTAATTTTTAACACATGCATGTGCATAGAAATAGTTAGAGCCTGCTTTAAAAACCACCGGGGCAATTAAATGAAATTAACTTGATGAATGCTATCGTGTGCATCCTGATTCCTGAGTACTGAAGTTCTGCCTTCCCTTAATAACTTGAAGAGATAAAGTGATTTTAAACTGAATGTGATGTATTCAATTCTGCAGGCAGCAACAGAAGAAATCCAAACTCATCCAACAGATAAAGACAATTGTATTGCTTGTAAAATACACATGTTGAATTCACATCACACTCTCTTCATTCAAGAAAAGATGTCTGAGGCATCATCAGTGAAGTGACTTAGTTTCATTCAGATGTGATATAGGTGACACACATACACAGTTGTGGTTACTGGAGAAGACTAATTGCAGCTGCTAGGATGTGCAAAACCCTCCCAAGAAGAGGAAAGATTTCTGTTTTTTATTCTTTTTCCTCCTTTTCCCCTTCTTCTTTAACTCTTGTTTTCTTCCTTTTGTCTAAATCTCTTCCTAAATTTCTATGATCAGTTTTCCTCACTTTTTCTTACCCTTTAAACAAATCAGTTTCTCTTTTCCTCCCATATATTGTCTCAGACTAACGCGCTTCCTAAAGAGGGTTCCTGCATTTTCTTCCTTTCCTTGCACCCCAAGCCTTCTGGTTCTCCTCCGACATCCTGAAATTGTTCACATCCCTTCTGTGTTTTACACCTCCTTTTTTTTCTGCAGAATGACTGTTCCAGTAAAACAAAACAAGTATTATTTTCACAAATGATATGTTTCTTAGGTAATTAATATAGCTAAATACCTCACATTGCTATTAGAGTCAAAGTCTCCCCTTTCCTGATTGATGGTTGAAAAACAATAGAGTTTCCAAAGCATTCAAAAAATGTGTAGATGTGAGGACATGGTTTAGTGATGAGCTTGACAGCGCTGAGTTAATGACTGGACTCAATAATCTTGGAGGGCTTTTCTAACCTAAAGGATCCTATGATTACATAAATTTTTGACTAAATAGAGCTGTTTTAAAGCCACTGTGATTCAAGCTGCTTTGGCTCAAAGATTTGGGGCTTAGCAGATTTTTCTGTGTCTCACATACCACTCTGGCCAAACTCCTCGTGGAGAAAAACAAAATCAGGAATCTTGCTTTCTAGAACACTTCATCTTCTGACTGATCTGCTGAACATAACCTGAAACCCTGAACGGTCTTCAGCTGTAAGTTTCTAATCATGAGGTCAAGTCATCAAATAAGTAGAAAGAAATACTTCCCTATGAGGCTCAGGAAGCCCTGGCACAGGTTAACCAGAGAAGCTGTGGCCACCCACCACCCCTGGAAATGTCCAATTCCAGGCTGGATGAGGCTTAGAGCAACCTGGGATAGTGGAAGCTGTCCCTGCCCATGGCAAAGGGTGCCATGGGACGATATATAAGGTCCCTTTTAGCCAAAGCCCTTCTGTGATTCTCTGATTCTCTCCTAAACTCACCACGGTTGCAAACCCTGGACAGTTCCCTTGAAGACATATCAACATCTAAAACTCACTTTGGGTCATGTTCAAGATCCAAATAGTCAAAATTTACCTCAGAATGGAAACCTTCCTAGTTCTGATGTACACTCATTTAATTTAACTTATATTACATGCACAAAACAATTATTTTGTCCATGGTTGATGTATGCAGCCACCATTAGCAGGAGCCACTGTGTGGATAGTGGATGTAATTTAAGGGCTGAACTGAAAAATCTCAGACATGAATGAAAAACAAACTCTGTTATATGTCAGCAGGTTTGAGGGTTTTTTAATCAAATTAATATCCTGTTCATTCATTAAAAAGGTGGTAATATTTTCTGAGTTCCTCAGTGCATAAGTTCATTTGAAAATCAGACAGGGTGTAGGTGTTTAATGAGCAGTTGAAAATTTCAGTCTCCCTCTCTTCCTTGAATAACCATTAAATAATTTAATGTCTCAGTCTCCCCTTATGAAATAGGGAAGCTGCACTTCCCTTACTACTAGGGAGAACGGAAGTTCATAGAATAAATAATATATTTTAAATAATGACGCATATTATGTAGGCATTTTGAGTCAGCCAAAATCCTGTCATCGACTATAAGGTCTAACCTTTCATTGTTAAGTGTTACGAACTTTTATTCAGGAATTTCTTTTTTCAAATGGTACAGTATTCCTTTGCACAAAATGACCATCAGAAAAACCTTAGCAAATTATGATTTCCAAAGCTAGTGGTAAAAAAATAGAAATTAATCATAATGGTGTTCCAGAAAAACCTATTTTTTTTTTATAGCCATATCTTCCATGAGAAGTCAGAAGATAGGGGAGACATGCATAATATATTTCTCAGTATTAATAAGTTCTTCTTCTGCTCACACATAACAAAAGAGATTTTAATCACCATGGTTATCTCTCTCTTTGAAGTGAATATCTCATATTAATCTTTAGACAAAGTTGGAGAATATGAAGGTAAAAATCTAGAATATAAAAGGACCCTCAGAATTCTTATTGAAAACAACGATGACCCTTATTGAAAACACCATATTAAAATATCCAGTTGTTGATTTCATTTTTTTTTTTCCCAGGAGCTCCTTATTTTCTGCTCTTGAATAATATTTCCCTAAATAAAAGTGCACCACACAAAATGCCATTATGATTTCCAACATTCATTTCCAGAGGGGCTCCTGCTAGTCCATAGCTATAACTATGATGAAAAGGGGCTGTGGACAGCCTGTTGCAGTAATGCTAACTCTCCATCTATCAACCCAGCAGATTATATGAGTTGCATCTCCTTAGAATAGGAACTCAGAGATGTAATAATCAATGAGATCTGGCATGCTGAGCACCTACACGAATCTGTTGCTGTAAAGGATGCCAAATTACTAGTGCTTCAGAAAAAATCTATGGAATTAAAGTCAGCAGGGCTGAGACGAGGAATAAAGCCATTAAGGACTGACTGAACACTTTGCTGATGGTCTCTGTTTTTAGAGTACTACATTATAGTGTATGTTTTGGAGCTTCTGCTTTTTCATATTGTGATTTCATGGTGCAGGAACCTTAGTGGCCAAAACAGGGTCAGAAGTGACCATGTCCTTTCGACATTGCTTTCTCCTCCCTTGACACAACCTGGTTATGGACAGTATCTGTGTGTGAGATGGCTCAGGAAGCTGAGCTTTCTCTCCCTGGTTCTGAAGGCAAATATCTTGCTTTTGTGTTATTAGTGTTTAAAGTATTGAAGATATTTAACCCAAACATGTTTCTTCCTGAAATGTGAGTGTAGGAAGAAGCAATCAAAGGCAGAAAGGAGCAGCTGCAACTCTTTAGTCTGATATTCCCTCCAGACATCTCTGATCAGAACCTTACAGAATGCAGACTCTGGTCATCAGCCCAAGGTCTGATTTGTACTCTGTAGGCTCATTCACTCTTCAGTGGTGCCACAAGACCAAACATAAGCAGTAGATTAAAATAGCTGCTGAGGGCTTCAGTGGAGTGAGATGAGAAAGATCTCACTGTTAGTGGCTTATATTAAAGGTACCAAAGCTTTCCCTCTATCCAAACTCTGGAGACAGGATCATGAAGATTGGACAGATACAGATTAATTGGCAGTATAAGAACAGTAAGAACATTCACACACCTTTCATTCACAAACTCAGGTCTTCATACAACTGTGGCATGCTCACTGTTACAGGTGTGCCTTGTATTTGGTGACATGCAGAGATCTGCTTGAACTAAACGTAGAGATCTGCTTGAATTATCTAGACAGAGTGAGAGATTACACAACTGCACCCAAGAGAAATAAGTTCTGCTTAACCATTTCTCTTACAGATTAACTGCTCTGTTGACCTTTCATGTATTTGAAACCATACACAAAAACCACTGCACACCTTTAAGCACAAGAAATAAATAACAGTAGAAGCAAATTAGGTAGTGATCCAAGATTCAGTCCTATCCCAACACTTTCATTTGCCTTATGAAGCCATAAGTGTTTACTAGAGAAGAGGAGACTGAAGGAACACCTCATTGTCGCTGTTGGACACGAAATAAAGAGCTTGATTCCAGTTCAAAATAGAAGAAAGATCAGAAGGCTTTATTTACAAATCATCCAGCCTTTTTATTACATGCTGAGCTAAGAAAGCATATTATTGGTCTGTAAAATGGACACCTCTCTCCATTGGTTAAAAGACAGAAACAACATGTGGGAAAGGGTTGTTAAGAGAACCTGGAAATGTTATGGCTATTTACAGGCAATTGTCCTTGAAAGAAAAACTCCCAAAAAATCTTCCCATGAGAAGAAAATCAGCTACTGACAGGCTGAAAACCTTACAGACTCAGAAATATCAAGCCCGCACCTCATTGTGGTCTACAGCTTTCTCATGATGGGAAAAGGAGGGGCAGGCAACATCCCTCCTCTCTGGTGACCAGGGACAGGACCTGAGGGAATGGCCTGAAGGTGTGTCAAGGGAGGTTTAAGCTGGATATTAGGAAAAGATTCTTCCCCCGGATGGTGGTTGGGCACTGGAACAGGCTTGCCAGGGAATGGTCATAGCATCAAGCCTGGCAGAATCAGAGAAGAGTTTTGACTGCACTCCAAGGCACATGGTGTGACTCCTGGGGTGTCCTGTGCAGGTTCAAGGGGTGTACTAAATAATTCTCATGGGTTCCTTCCAGCTCAGGATACTCTGTGATTCTATAAAATTTTCTTAATGGACTGAGCCAGCCCTCTGTTTCAGTAGGACCTGCAGCAAATGTCCCACTGTGCTGCCAAAGACCACTGAGGGTTGCAGCAATTGGCAATATCATGGCACCCACTGTCCTCAGCAGTTCAATACGACACGCAGTGCATTGTGTGCAAAGCCCTTTTGAGACCAATAGCTCCAAACTGACCCACATTCCCTTTCATAAGGAGCAAAATATTAGGAGGTATTTCATTCCAACAATTTAACATTAGATGAGAATATTTAAAATTCTCAGGAAAGGCTTTTGTTCATAATCTGAGGCTGGGTTTTGAAGTCTTTACAAACTCTATCTCCAGGGAGGCTGTGTGGAGAGAGCCATCCTTTCAGCTCACCCTTGAATGCACTTTGAACAAGCAGCTGCTTCTACTGTAAGCATGTTATTAATGGTCTCTTCTCAAAAGCAGATATAGCACCCTGGAAAACGTTCTATTGATTTTTTCCCTTTCCCTGTCCCTGTTTCAATCACACTCGTTTGAATGGCTTTCATTTTTAGCAACAACAAGAGAATTTCTTCGAAGAAAAGTGGTGTCTAGCTTTAGCCTTAAATAAAATCACTGCTCAATTTAAGCTCTGAAAAATACTATTGATATTTTAATAGAAGATTGGAGAACCAATTGGTGGTTCAATAATAGCTACAAGGAGTTTATACATAGGAAACATACACTAGGATGATTTTATTTCTTTTGCTCTATGTGTGAACAGAAAACAGCAGCCTAAATCTTGATTCACTGGATTATTACATGTCAAGGATCTCAAGAACATGGAAATATTTTATCTAGATTTTCTAAAGTGGAAGCATGCACTGAGATAACTGTGTGCAGAGTGTAGAAGATAGAAATGTAAATAATATTGTACCATATATTTCTATATAATAAAACTCATGCAGAGAAATATGACATAATAAATTGTGCACAGCTGGAGATGTGATTTTGCTCTGACTTTGGTTAATGTTATTATTAACTGCTTACATCACACAGAGTCAAACATATTTTTTCTTAACTTTTTTTGCTGGGGACCAGAGAAGAAATCACAACCACTGTTTTGGAAACCTCTAGACTGAGGACATAAATCCCACACTGAATTATGTGCTACATTAACATCTAGAGAGAGATTGGTGAAGTCAGTTGCCATGAGTACGTCTCAGAGTGGCTGATATTTATTCCCCATCCCTGGAAGTGTTGAAGGCCAGACTGGACGGGGCTTTTAGCAACCTGGTCTAAATAAAGGTGTCCCTGCCCACGGCAGGAGGCTGGAACAAGATGAGCTTTAAGGTCTTTTCAGATCTAAACCACTTAATGATTCTGTAACTGAGCTCCTGGAAATATGAGAAGATGTGGGAAGTTCTGCAAGAAGGACAGGAGCGGGGCCATGAGTAGAAAGAAAAGGCAAGACAAGATGATCCTGCTTTTGGGGAAAGAATCTTGAGAATATATTATAAATGCACTTACCATTTAATTTCCAAATCTATATAAAAGAATCTATTTAAATAAATAAACAGATAAAAGATATATGCATAACTAGACTATATAAAATAAATAAAGGGATATCATTAAAGAAAGAAACTATGTAAAAGCCACCAATATGAGAAACAGCAGAGGGAGATGGGATTGTTTAGCCTTGAGAAAAGAAGGTTCAGGAGTGACCTTACCACTCTCTTTAACTCCCTGGAGGGTGGAGCCAGGTGGGGGGTCTCTTTTCACAGGCAACAAGTGACAGGAAAATGGGAAAGGCCCTCAGGCTCTGCCAGGGGAGGTCTAGGTTGGACATCAGGAAGAATTTATTCATGGAAAGGGTGGTTAAACATTAGAACGGTCTGTCTAGGGAGGTGATGGAGTTCCCATCCCTGGAGGTGTCCAAGGGAGGCCTGGAAGTGGCACTCAGTGCTCTGGGCTGGGGACAAGGAGGGCATCAGGCACAGGATGGACTTGCTGGGCTGGGAGGCCTTTTCCAATCATTTGGGTTGGAAAAGGCCTCCCAGCCCAACGAGTCCATCCTGTGGTCCCATTGTAAGATCTGATATTTCATCACATGCCTGTCTTCCAAGGACTTTTATGATGCTAGTAACAGAAAAATTCTACCTTTAGGTACTTTTTCTGACAAAGTGAGTAGAGAAAATAACACTCATGAATACTAGAAGCTGTTGGATATGAGCCAGAAGTCTAACTTCTAATTACTGATCAAGATGCACAATTATGGTATGCATAAAATTTACACAACTTTCCTCATAAACCCATTTCACAATTTTTTTTGTTCCCTGAGATCAGTTGTGTTGCACTTAACACTGAAAATTAAAGCTTCTCTAAAAACCAAGACTCACATTTGACTATGGGTAATTACTTTAAAATTCAGGCTTGACTATCCAAACTGTTTTCAACCAAGAATATTGATTTATCCTTTTACATGTAGAAAAAGCATCAACTAACTGAAAAAAAGAAAAAACCCTCCATGATGGGCTCTCTTTTTACTCTCAACCCTTTGCCCATAAAGACTTAGATGTTTATCTGATGGCTGCTTGCCTTCTTTAACAGGCTGTGGTTACCAGTGCGAGCCTCAACAGGAGAGCTGTTACATTTTTATTTTAACACTATGTCCTACATAAAAGTTGGCAATAAGAGAAAGTACTCTATAAGATATGACTCCCCCATGGACTCTTCCTTCGCATGCTGACATTTTTACATGTCAAAAATGCTCAAGTGAAGATATCTTATTTAAAAAAAAGACAAAGAGGAAGGGAAAAGAGGTGGGTGAAGGCAAATAGAATAAGCCCATGGATCTTCTGGTCATTACAGTAATTCAGATGTTTCTTTTGATTAAAACTAACAGATGAGCTTATGAGAAATTGATGCAGATGTAAAAGAGGAGTGTCAGATGCAGGTATGAAAATTTGGTTCCTCAGCAACATTAGCTGTTTTTGAGCCCCTTTCCTCTGCCTTGAGTGTGCTCTTTCCAATGTCATCCCACCCCAAATTTGGTCCCTGGCTCCACTCACTCTCACATGCATGTTTATGTCTGTAGCTGTACATTGCTTCTGCTCTCTCCTGCTTGCTGGCTCTTACAAAATTGGTGTTAAAATCCATGATTAATGTATCAGTTTTTAGTTAGAAGCATTTTCTGTTGGAATGTGGTCCTGATGAGATCTTCACAAACATTCCCTTTAGGTTCTACTTCCATGTTGCAATATAGAGTTGGAAAATTCAAGAAGTCATCCTATATTCTTGGTTACTTACTTTAGTACATTTCTTCTCCAAAACTATACAAAATCATTGGCTTGCCTTTAGCTTGTGATCCTTAATTGCTGTGCCACAGAACTTCTATCAAGCCTATCATTTCCATTTTATATCTGATTATACCTCCCAAGATGTGTTACATTTTCTTCACTGAATTTCAATCTAGATGTTTCAAAATATTTTCCTAATATATATGGGTCAATTTGAACAAAATTTCTTTTCATCAAAATACATCAAGGTTTTTCCACCTGTCTCTGATCCAATAATTTAGAAGTCAGACTTTATTCCACCATACACATCACTGACATCAGGAATTCAATGGTAAAACTCAATTTCCCATGCCTGAGAACAAATCCTATACAGGATTCTTTTTATTCTCTTTTAATAACAAACTTCTACTATTGTTGTAAACAAATGCTCACTTAGGTTTCTTTGCAGAGATGGATACATGATGTAGTTATCAATCTTGATATTTTCTGTCACATTTTCAGTTGCTTAACAAAAATCCAAATAAGCAGAGCAACTATTTTCTCATTTTGCAAATGAGAATATTTTGCATTAGATTACAATAAGTAGCACCACTGAATCAACATGGTGCAAGCTGATTTAAACTACAATAAAAAATTTTGTCCTTATTATACTCCCTCAATTTTCCCGTGTTTTTTGTCCTATGTTATCTGTTCTATCTGATGACTCTTTCATGTGCTGTTCCATTTTGTTTTCTTTGCTGTCATTCCTATTCATACAAACAAAAAAAAAAAAACCCACCTCTTTAATTTCCTCCTTTGCTTGTATAGTGTTCTTGGTATTATTTTTTGCTGTATTTTACCATTTGTCTTCTTCTTTATCCTGGGTGCTGCACTAAACACTGCTTAGTCATGAATATAATTATTGCATTTTTGATCATGTGGTTCATAAATTCTACCATGGGGGGATCATTACATTTGTATCTTAAGTAAGATTTCCTTTTATCTGATTCATTCATTAAGTTGCTCCTTGATATTTATTGTTATCTCTAGTATGAAAAAACCACACCACTAAACAAAACACCAAAAAACACCACCAAAAAATAACTTTCAATAAGTAGCAAAAATTGCTATTAGAAGTAATTGCATAATCACTTATAGAATTATTCACAAACTATGAATGGACAAGCCATGCAACCCCATCTGGAGACACTTACAAAAACCAACTTTGCTACACATACAGGAGCTGTTCACATTTCTTTATGTTTCCCTGAAGAGGTAGTCTCTCTGATAATTTACAGCTCATTAGTCTCCTTCCTACCAAATTAAAAGATTCACTATCTCCTAAAGTTAAAAAAATACATAGAAAGAAGGAAAGTGTTTATTACTAGAGTGCATATACTGAATTTAAAAAAAAAAAAATTGCTAAGTTCTGCAAACACACTGTAAGTAACAGTTCCCACATTATGAGCTAGATAAGGGAACTGGGAGATTTCAACTGAAAAAAAGAGATATAGGTCAGATGTTAGGAGAAAAATCATTATTCAAAATGGTGGCAAGTCACTGGCACAACTTGCACAGAGCAGCTGTGGCTGCCCCATCCCTGGAAGTGTCCCAGGCCAGGTTGGGTGGGATTTAGAGCAATCTGGGATAGTGGAAAGTGCCCCTGTCCATAGCAGGGGGTGGAACAGAATGAGCTTTAAGGTCCCTTCCATTTCTGTGATTCTATGCTCCTTTTCTAATTATATTCGCAACACTAATCTCTCAGTAAGACCAAAAAGTCATCCTTATGAAACAGTCATGGAGAGGGTGAATACTGGAGTTTTTGAGAATGGCCTGATGAGGTTCCAATGTCACAAGAGAAATCCCAGAACAGAGATAGTGTCCTGGTAGAAGGGCTTCTTTTCACTTTTTTTAACCTCGTTGCCAACTTAACAATCCAAAGCTTAATTCTTCACTTTACTACAACAGGCTCAGTTTCCTCTGTTCTTTGAATCATGTTTTGTTGTTTCAAGAGGATATGACAGAAACAGTCCTGTCTCCTCAGAAAGCAGTGAATCAACATATAGCACAGAGCAGAGACATCCTCTGTGCCTTTACCATTCAGAACATATTTTTAAACTCTCAAGTAAGAATGGCAAGTCACAGCTGCAAGGATCAACTTGAGAACTGGTGACACCAAGTGCCAAGTCTGTAGAGAGCTGGTGTCACTCTCTGTAGAACTCAAGACTACTATTTAGAAGGTATTTTACAGTATAATAACTTTTTCCATGCTTCTAGCCAGAAAGTTTTTTCCTACTTTCAAATGGCAAGTCTTGTTGACCAGGACTATTCCCTTCACCCTGCAATTTCCCACAGTCTGTCTCTGCTGAAAACAGTGCCCAGCTCTTCAGAAAAACAGGCTTTTTTTGGTTGTTTTTTGTTTTTCTACATCTTCAAAGAGAAACCTTTGATTGATTTGGTCCCGCTTAGATGTCACTCACTTATATTTTACAGATGATATGACTGATCATCAAATGATCAATGTAAATGTAGTCTGTGAACAGACTAATCTGAATTTGAGTAGCTGTATTGACTACAACAAAATAATCCTTTTTTGCTTCACTTGAGCATCCACCTGAATATTTCAAGTCAACAGTGTTACAATGATTTTTTCTTTTTTAGCTGAGGTATGTATCATCTGAGCACAATATTCCACAGCTGCCTCAAATTCATGATTACACACCTTCTTTACCATGAATTTCCTACATCCCCCAAGTTCCTTAAGTTGTTCATATCTGTTCCCTGGTTTTGTTCAAACACTAAAACATGAATTCTCACTCAAGCTGGCAAATAAGTTAGTGGAATCCCTTTGAATAAAGACTTTATTTCATTCTGGTAATTAGCGTGGCACTTTGAACCTGTGTAGTTTTATTTTTTACTTCATATTCTTTGCAAATTTCCTTCATGTGTCTAAAAAATACATAAAAGCAATACTGGTTTTCTAATGGTAGGCACTGTTATTGTGTGCTGCTGAACTCCTTCACATGTAATAACCTAGGAATGGTGGGTTGCTGAACAAATGTGAAGATTCTAGGCTGGACTTACATAACACTAACAGTGGGTCCACAAATGTCAGGAAAATAGAATCACAGGCTCACAGAATGGTTGGGTTGAAAGGAACTTCAAAGTTCATCTCATTCCTAACCCCTGCCATGGGCAGGGACACCTTCCACTAGACCAGAGCTCTGATCCTCATTCAAGATGGCTTTGAAAACTTCCAGGAATGGGGCAGCTACATCTTCTCTGGACTTGGCCTTTCAGCCAAGAATTTATTTCTAATTTATAATCTAGCCCTTCCCCTGTCCTATCATTTCACGTCTGTGGTGGTCCCTGGACCATCCACAAAAGATGTTTCAATCCCTTCCAAAGTGTGCAGCTTCTAGGCTGCCTCAGGTACCAGTGACTCCCTTTTGGGAAGTCCCTTTGGGAGATTGCATTGTAGTTCAGGGTGACCAAAATACTTCAACACATGAGTCTTTGCAGTTCTGTGTTAATGTTTTGTAATCCCTATTGGTTATTCTCTTTATTCCTGATTTTTACCCCTCCTGATTGGTTCTTTTTGGATCCTTTTCCTGATTGGTCCTCTTCACAATTGCTTTTCCCATTGGCGAAGTTATGAAACCCCGCCCACTGGCTGCTTCACAAAATCCCTCTCCCTTTGGATTATTTGGCTCTTTCCCCTTTGAAGCTCAGGGAGTAAAGAAGCTCACCTGGAGATGGGAAAGACCACATCTCGCTGCTTTTACTTCTGTGTCACCTGAGGTGGCAAGCATGGCTCTGCTGCTCAGGCAGCCTCACAAAGATAAAATCACTCTGTGCCTGAGGGTGCCTGTGCCCCCATCGATCCAGGCCTTGTGGAAAGTTCTGCAGCCACTGGTATCTACTCTTTAGGTTGACCACTCAGGCAAGTCCTAATTCACCATGTGGTCCATCTGCCAAATCTTGTCTCCAACTTAGAGACAGCGTGGGACAATGTGAAATGCTTTGTATAAATCCAAGTAGATGGCATCAGTCGCTCGTCAATCCTGTAGCTTTACAACTGTGTTTTGCTGCGAGTTGCCAGGAACCTGAGGACAATAAGAGGGCTTAATTCTTCTGACCAGGGTCCCAGGGGTCTGTCATGTACCCCTGGCCTTCAATCCTTCTTTCTCAGTAAGTCTGAGAACTTCACAGTTCTTAGCTCCTCTCCTGTATGGGCCCATAACAGCTACACTGCGGCTTGCCTCCAGCCTTCTCCTTTGTGCTGTTAAAGCATTGAAAGTTCTTCCGGTCAAACAGAATTTCTAAATGTTATAATTACCATTGACCCAAAGAAATTCCTCCACATCTTTGCACAAAAGGGCCATCACCCAGTGAGAGGATGTCTTGTACTCTCAAAATATTTAAAGCTTTTTTTTTTCTTTTTTTTTTTCCAGAGACTGAGAAAGTAGATCAATCCATCTGCAATACAAGAGGCACTGGCCCTAGGAGGAAGCAGCACTTACTGCCAGATGAGGGGATATTGCAGGAATAGCTCCAGATGGTAGACCTTGCTTTTTTTACTATGAAAGGAGTTGGAGTAAAGAATAAAAAATTCTTTGGAAAGATGTAGCAATTTGTGATCTCTGAGAAACACCTAATACTCTGCTCATTGGAAAGTTACTGCTATATCACAGGGGTGAAATAAGAAGTCACAGGAGCTGCTGAGGACCTGACACTGCATGAATAATGAAGAAAGAATTGAAAGTAATATGTAACAACATATTGCTTGCTTTGGAAGTCCCTAGTGAAAGGTCTTTCATGTCAAAAGCAAGTAGTGTCAGTCACCACAGATAGTGATATGTCTTTTCATTCATTTGGCACATTTAATTGCTGATGGATGGTCAGACTCACAACCATTGGGCCAAAACTTGCCCTCATTTACTCATTTACATTACATTCATTCAGCTGAAATCTGGAGAAAGCCCACCAGAGTCAACGTAAATTCCTGGAAGGTTATGAGTAATGTCTGTGAGGCATGTTTGGCTCACAAACACAGTAACGGGGGAGGACCAGAACCACTGTATTTTCACATGTGTTTTCATCCTGAATTGAATAAACAGATGAAATCTTAAGATGTTTCATGGAATGAAAGTTTCTTAGAAATTATATGGGCAGTGAAATCATTCATTCCTGGTAGTTTTGGTCTTAGTTTTCATCTCACCAAGCAGTTCTGTTCTTCATGGGAATTGTACAGCAACAGCTGAACATCTTGAACACTGTTGACTATGGGGTCCACACCTGCCACTGTGCCTGTCATTAGGTAAGCACGCATTTATACATCTAATTAAAGCTGAACAAGAGCAGGTCTGAGGATAAAAGCCATTAGTAACCACAATTACTTATCTTCACTGGAGTTATGTTCTATTTATGCTGAATTACATTGAGGCTGGAGGAGTTTGCCAATGGTGGAGGAGTTTTCTCTAGAGTAGGAGTAATCCCAGTTGGTCAAATCAACTTTATTCCCTTTCGCCTTTCTCAGTTAACCTTTGTGAAAGGTGCATGAATCACTCTGTGGTTAAATAGGGTAGATGATAATAGGACAGCTGATAGGATGAAACTGAAGAGCTACAATATGGACAAATGACACCCCAAAACTGCAGTCTGAGTGGAGTTTATCAGTTCTCTAAAGACAATTTTATTTAATTGGATGGGTGAGAGCAGTCTCAAAGCTTATACATTTAATACTGGATGAAGGAGAAGCCTTTAATAATGGAAATAATTTACTAGCTGAGCATGTTACATGAAGATCAAGATGAGTGTTAATTCCTACTCATCATCTTACAGTGTTTAATCCTCACATGTGTAACGCAGAAATGCTGAGCTGAGATCAGGCTGGTTTCCAGGTTGTCTGGTCCATTACAGGTCACCTTTGCAAACTTATCAAGGAATAAGAGTGGCCAATTACTTTTGTGGGAAAAATTCTGTGTCTCTAGTTGGTAAAAAAAGATGCTGTAATTTCAGTCAAGGCATGATTGCACCTGCTAGTTTTTAAAGCTCTAAACATCAAGTTTGTTTCTGTACCTACAAGCCCCATCAACACCAACATCAAGCCTAGCTTTTGGCAATCAGGAGAGCTGTTCATTTCCTTCAGCCTATCCTACCTGTTGCCAGCACTTTCCAGAATGACGAAGAACAAGGGACAGCTTGTGTTTTGCTTCTTTCCCATCTCAATGGAAAAAAAAATCAATCTTATGATTTTTTTTTTTTTTTTATATTCATGTACAACGATACCAAGTTTCATTTGTTTTGCTCAGTGACAGATGTTACTGCCTTGGTAGTAACTCGTCCCTCTGCCTTTTGCACGTTCTTCTGGAGGTATAAGATCCAAGTATCATCTCAGCTTTTCTGCATGGCACCATGTAAAAAAGTACACATCTCAAATGGCTTTTGAAGACTGCATTTTTTAAGGAAAAATGCACAGACAAATATTCTTCTCCAAACCCCATGGAAATAAATGTCTTCTAACTGCAGTAAGGTAAACAAAATGTAGGATCTAAGCAGCTGGGAGACAGAAGTGAACCTGTGTCTGAAAATGAACAGTGTTTTTGATTCAGACTCTGTGACAGGTTTACAGGATGTATAGGTAAGTCTGGTTCCCCCAAACAGCAATTAAAAGAGAGATAATTTGTGTTATCTGGTCTTTTGATTTCAGTGACAATGATCATGCATGTATTTCCTCAGCTCAATTTTTTCAGTGTCAGTGGCAAGTAGTAAAGAAAAGAGGCAAAGCATCAAAAAGTGAGATTTTTTTTTTCTTTCAAAAGTCATTGGTTTAGAAAGCATAGACTGGTCAGCCTTAGAGCCAATAAGCTACTACTGTTCATTTTATACATCAAGGTTGAAGGCAGATTTCTTAAAGGGAGAATGTTACTTACTCTGTGCCAAATCTTTTGCCTGAACAGAAACCCCTTATCCATGGTCATTATTAGACAGGGAAAGAGAAAAAATACAGAAATCTGTGATCTTTTAGCAAATGTTGCTCACCTTTTTTTAACTGCGTTTCTGAAAAATTTCCCTTAAGACAATGTAACTCAGGGAAATTAGATATATATTGTACATGAATGAAATTACCAACTCCTTTAGTGAGGGTACCCAAGACTAACTTCCGAGGTAAAGCAGAAGATGGAAAATTGTGCATATGGAAGATACGTCTTTTCCAATAAAGATCACTGTGGGTTTGGTACAGTCAAAATTTATCACTTCCCAATATGAATAACTAATGTGGAAATCCGTTGGTCCCTCCAGATTTTAGAAATGTGGAAAACCATACTGGTGAAACATCAATTTATTTTTTTTTCCCCAAAAGGAGGACCTGGACTATAGCTGACCACAAATGCTTGGGACAAATCTTCTCCTATAAGAGAAAGCCTGGTACCAAGGTACATGGGAAGACCACAGAATTTCAAATATGAAAGCTGACTTGTCTTAGAGGTACAGTGTATTAATGGCTCATACAAAGGACCTGAGTACTCCTCATAAAAAGGGTATGAGTACTCCTCAGTAAAGTACCCACACTGCTGGAGCAACATCAAAGAGCCTGAAGCATAGCCAAATTAAAATTATTTTTGTTCATTCAAGTTCATCCTACAAATGTATTACTTGTATGCAAAAATACTGTTTAACATCACAGGAACTTGCTTTGGATCAAAAGCAAAACTGGTCAGTTCCCCTTCCACCAATATGAAAACTTAAAAAAAAAATATATATATATATACAGGTCAGATGTAACTTTAGTCATGGTGCTATTACTTTGGGAAGGTGTCTTGCTGTCAAGCCCTGGTATCTGTAGTGTTTAATAGGGCAACTGACTGTATATATAGACATAAATATATGTGTATATATGTGTGTCTGTATAAATATGTGTGTGTATATATATGTATATATATACACACATATATATACATGCCTATATATCTGTGAGTATGGATAAATTATATATGTGTGTATATGTATATATGTATGTACGTATATAATGGTTTTGAGGTACTCTGCCTTAACAATTTGAAGTGCTCTGCTTCCTGAAGTGCTAAGCATCCAGTTTGGCCTCAGTTCAGTGCTGCCATATGCACATTTACTTTCCTAGAAGTTTTTTTCTTTCACAGCTTGTCTACAAGGAGAAGCTAGATTAGTGCATGAATTTACAACACACTAAATACTGCATATGGTTGAATCACAGGCTACCCTGGACCTCATGAACTACAAGTTTTTTTTCATCTTCCTGCAGGCCAGGAGAAGCTAGAAATTAGTACAGGAAAACCAGCCTGTTCTATGTTTGTTCTTGCTAAAGACTAATCTATTAAGATGATGTGGAAAACAGTTTGAGTTCATATTAACATGAGAGAACTCAAGTTGTAATTACAAATTCTGCTAAGGATTAAAGATTTTCAGATGACGCTGAGGGCAGTGGAGAAAACAGAGTTTCAGTTCTCATTTTCCACTCATGGAAAAGGTGATGATGGTTGCATTGTTCTGAGGACTGTACTGCTGGTGGAAAATACATGGGAACTGCTGCAAAAATTCAGCAGTGGCATTTACAGAAAGGATGATGTGCCAGGATTATGGATTGGCACCATTGTATCTTCCATCAACATATATGGAGATATATCTGAATTTAGTGTTGCTAACATCATCAAAAGGGCCAGTAGGCAGACCACACAGACAGGGGAAAAACGGTTTTTCAATTTCCAATCATGCTTCAACATATGTGGAAATGACTATATGCCCCACACAATTATTGTGAAAATTACCAACCATCCAGTACCTGAAAGGAGCCCAAAAAGAAAAAGGGGAGAAGCTATGGTAGTGATAGAACAAGAGGGAACTAAAAGAGAATAGATTTAGATGGGATACCACAAATAAATTCTTTACTGTGAAAGTGTTGAGGCCCTGGTCCAGATTGTCCAGAGAAGCTGTGGCTGCCCCATCTCTGGAATTTTTCATTCAAGGCCAGGTTGGACGAGCCTTGGAGCACCCTGGTAATGTGTCCCTTTCCATGTCAGGAGCTGGAATTAGATGAGCATTAGGGTTCAGTTCAACCGAAGCCTTTCTGTGATTCTATTAAAAATCAGATGTTCATTTAAGGACTAAAATAATGAAAATATAAATTTAATAATTTTTAGCAGAGTTCCATTTTCCTAGATAACAATTCATAAGCCCTTTTAAGTTTTATTTATTCTAGAGCCACCTATAAAAATCTAAGTAACCATGACTGAAAAATGAGCACAATGAGATAAAATGTCTATTATTGTGCTCTGGTTTCATCTCCTAACTTCAGTTAAACCATGGAAATGAGACAATTCAAGCCTCTGTTTGAGCCTGGCACAAATGGTGTAAGAAGAAGATTTTTAAAAAATTTTATTATGTAAAGTTACAGACTGGATCTACAGAGGTGGTTTAGATAAGGTTAAATTAATTAAAACCAAAACAACAACAACAAAAAAAACCCAAACCTGTGTAAATGGACTCATTACATGCAAACTTCTCAATTTTTCATTTCAGTAATCACAGGCTGTCTGCCTGTTGAATTAATGGTGTGATTTCAAGCAGTCATGGATTTTCAGGCAAGGATTGAGAACAGATTGTCTCTGATACCTTTTTCATTATAACTTCCGTAAGTTTTCAGAAATTTGTAGCTTTGTCTCCAGCTCTTTCACTGCTTCAGCCTTTGACTTCCAATCACTGAAGAAAAAAAAGTCAGTATTCCTTAAAACAGCTGAGGTGCCTTATACTCCAGGAACAGACAAACCTTTTTTTCCTTTGGAGATGAAGAAGTAAACAGCTGGAAGGAACTAGGTGGTTTCTGACAAGGAAAAAGAAACATAAAAAAGTATGCACCTCTGTACCAAAAACTGTTTATTGAGAAAAAAGAAAAGAAAAGAACTCCCAAGGTAGGTTCTGTAAAACGCATGATACTGAAGCTGTGGTTAAATGGCTTCAGGCCAGGCAAGGAAAATAGATGAAAGATGGGTTACCTCTGCTGCTGCAGATGGTAAAGCAGTGGGATGTGTATTGCCTGCCCCAGTAGTGAAGTCTCCCAGATACACAAATCCTGGACAAATATCAGCAATAGCCACTGAAAAGTTTACTGTATTAAATCTGTTCAGACTCCAGAGCCCTTGCCAACAGCTGAAGGACATTACAGCCAATTGATTTCAACAGTGTAGACAACACCTGAAAATAACCTTGGCTGTCTGGAGTGAGTGGTTCTGTCTTTGTTAGTTTTGTCTTTAGTTACTGCCTCTTTTATATGCCTTTTGTGGATTGTTCACCTGGAAGTTGAGTACTTTCTTGCTTCTCTGTCAGCTTTTGTTTTTTCAACCCATTACAGGGTCACCTAAGAAAAACTTTGAAGGTTTGACTCACAGTCATGCAACAAAATTTGTTTCAGGTGGTAATGTTTCCCAGTAGGAAAGTGTTTGGGGAAAAGTAGTTTATTATGAGAATATAAAATCGTTCTCCAGGATGAACATATGATACTTCTTTCTGCTTCTTTGAAGTGCAGTTAGTGAGCAATAGCCTGCGGGAGTCAACTCTAAATCAGGATAATTCCTTGCTTCTATTTTGATATCTTTTTGCCTGCATCCATCCCTGGTCTACTAAATAATTTTCCTTTTTGTATGTCTAACTGGGGTTTGGAAAACTACAGTCAATATTGCAAGTGATGGTAACCAAGAGATATGGACACACTTCCCATGGCTGTGTGTGAGAAATATGATCTCTAGGATTCCTCCTTTATACTGGGCACCCTGACCCCTCTACAGATATGGGTTCTATGATAATTTTTTGTCAACCTGTGCAAAAGACTAATGTCAATAGAAATGTTAATATTCTGTTTTTACAGGCATATACTGAAACTGGAGTCATGCTGAGGTAATTGTAGTTTGTCCTCTTCTTTGGATATTAGAAGTTTCACTTCTAATAAATTCTTTCACCCTTGCCTGAAACGGTAACTCAGTGAGCCTTTTCACCTTTGAAACTTACCAGCATCTAGCTCTGCTTGTCAGAGGAGGTTGAATACATCTCAGATCAAAAGTATGCTGTAATAATAGTTACTACTCCTCTGTGGACAAAAAATGCACTGGGGCACCTCTGGAGATTCACTCATAACACACTTGCCTTCAAAGGTGAGGATTTTGGCTCTTGAAGCCCTTGGGACTGTGCAACTAGGCTAAAATTTATTTAAAATCAATAGAATTTATTTTGGTACATTCAGTACAATAGACATTCAATGAGGTATCCAGTGCCTCTGGAACTGGTGCCTGAAATCAAGTAGCTATGTCACTGACTTGAATCTTTAGGCCGGATTTCTTAAATGGTTGACAAACGTAGTGAAAGACTCCGATTCCAGTTGAACAAAAGTGTAAACGTATGAAAAATACACTGTTGAGAAAAATGTCATGAAGAGAATGGATCAGGACATGAATTACACTGGCATATAACAGTGCATTATCAACTAATAAGTCTCAGCAAGAAGATGGTCTTCTATATGCTTGCATACAGCCTTAAAGCAAATCTACTTGACTTACTCAAAGAAAATCTACTTCTGAATATGAAATGATTGGATGGAAGAAATCTAACTGAATTTAAAACATATAAAATCCAGGAATATAACATTGACAAGTTTATTTGATTCCTCCTATCACTGGAAGGTGTGCTGAGTGTTTCTTCAGAGACATCTAAACTTTACTACTCTCTTGAGGAAGAAAATACCTGTGTAATACCATATCAAAAGAACAAATACTGTGCTGGGCACAGATTTGCTGTTCATGAGAGACTCTGAACAGACCGTTGTGTTATGAGCCAATACAGAAGACTGAAGAAAGGCAGGCCATGGGATCCCAGAAGAACTTGAAGTTTTTTCTGTGAGGCCCATTCTTTACTCAAGGAAGACTGATCTGTGTGATGATGGTTTGTCTAGAAGAAAAGTAAAGCATCTTACTTCTATTCAATTTGTGAACGCTTCCCGGCATGCTATGAGAATGTGTTTGGTCTCTTTCCTGTTTAAACCTATTAAGTATACCAAAAAACAGAGCACTTGCAAAGATAATTTTATAGTATATACTTTGCATATCTCACTTCAACAGAAAATGGATTTCCATTATTGCAAAGGATGAAAAATTCAGATTAAGTTTTAATAGCAGATCACCTGGTATGTGTATGAACATAATAAGGATACATTTTAAACAAACATTCACACATATAAATTATAGATTGGGATAATCTGTTGGGATCAGTTCTGCTCCTGAACTATCCTATTGAGGGTACTGGTGTTAAACTCATAATTCATTATAGTTCTGTGTCATACTATGTAGACTGCCAATTCTGGTGGATGCTAATACAGATTTCAGTAATCTCCATTGTACATTTAGATGTGACATTTTGAAATGTGTGCACCAACAGATTCATTACAGGCCAAGGCTATGTTTGTTAATACTCTAGGGAGATGCAGCTGCAATATCATTTGTGGAACATCATTGGATTTCTAGTGTAATATCTCTAGAACATGATCCATCTAAAATTTCTTGAGCTTTGTTCATCATTTCAAGGGGGAAAATATTAATTAAATCTGTCAGCATTTGTATATGGAGTCTAGCAATTAGATGAACGAGTTTTCTCTGTAATTCTAGAGGGCAATAACCCAAATTATTAAAAAAAATTGAGAGTCACCTGGAGTAAACAGTCATCAGGATAAACAGCATCCATAGCACTCACAATTTTAATTTGCATATATAGATAGCTATAAAGTAACTTCTTATGAAAACTGGAGATCTAAATTAGAAAGCCTTTTATTCTGGGCTTGAGCCAAATTTTACAGTAATTAGTGCATTTTTTATATTGACTAAGATGAGGTCTGAATCAGGTTATAATAAAATTTTTCTTCATAAGTGAATAAAGTGAATGAAAATTGTGAGAGCCCGTCAGAATCCAGATCCAGAAGGGCTTCAGCATTCACACATCTGACAGCCAAAGAGAATTTTTCATTACTGCTTTTCCTCTAAACATTTTGTCACATGGTGATTAAAGAAAGGCTGACAAGCAATTTCTGACAAAATCATTCCACAATTTCATATTGGTTTGGGAGCCTACTCCTTACAAATAAGCTTCCTGATGACAAACCTGAAGAATCTGTGTATGGATCTCTGCTCTCCTCTGTGGAAGAAGAATAATACAACTACAGAGAGACTCTACATGTCTACAATTTTTTGCTTTGAAATCCCCTAAGGTATTAGGAATTCTCCAAAGACCTAGGAGTGTCCAATCAGCAATGCAATTTAACACAGAAATTTTAAAAAAATGTTTTTCTTCTTCATAAACAGTTTGATGAAGTGCTTAGTATACTGCAAGTGCCTTTCTAGAACTTATCTTAAAAATCATAGCACCTAAATCATGAAAAATATGCAAAAAGTGAACAACAAAAGATCCTAGTTTGACCATTTTAAGATGTTGCTTAGGCAGAAACCAGTTGCAACAAGAGTCAATAATAAATGCAGAAACAAAATTACTAGGAAGATGGTACTGAACTTCCACTGGGGGAAAGTTCTGGTTAGAAGTTCCTTAGTTACATAAATAATCCCCACCATGATTTTATTGTGAATACTGGGCCTGTTTTCTGAAAATTTGTCTGTTCTGAGTTTGTTCTTCACAACATCCTACAATACTCAATTTCTAAGAACATTTGCATCCTGTATGAAAACCAAACCACCAAACACCCCCAAAACAAAACAAAACGAATTTTTTTTCCTGGCTTTACACTTAATGGTATTTCTTCATGTTCTTACCTATAATAAACAGCAGAAACTCATTCAGTTTCAGTTGACGGCTTTGTTCCATTTGTCAAATAAATTCTGTTTAAGATTTTTTTTTTAAATCCTCTCATATATCTCATTTTAAAGAAAATTCCTGATCTATTTAGTTGCTCATTTGGAAGCTGTCACAATCATCCGCGTTACCATTCTTTGACAGAGATGCTGCAGTTTTGTGTTTATGAGAATTTAGAGACTTTTCACTCAGGTTAACATCTTTTTACTCCCTACATGACATTTTGCTTTTTCTTTTTGTAATAATGCATTCTTTGGTTTATTCCTCATCCAAATGGTTACAAGTGAAAAGTATTAACTGCTGCAGGCACCCATTATTAGTTATTTAGTTTATACAGGTTTTCAAGAGATGGGCAGTCCAGTGGTGTTCATTCCTTTTTGGAGATAGTTCTAGCTGCTGCTATAAACCTCCCCTGCAGGCAAAATAGTGGAGGTTGTCTTGAGAATGACTCGTCAGTAAAAAGCAATGAGCACTGAAGGATGAAAAAATGAAAGTTCGTGTACGCTTGTTACTGTGATTCATTATATTAGGTGAATGGTCAACAATATTATCAGTTACTACACAGAATATGCATTGTAGTCTTCCAAAGATATGTGTACAGTGTACCTTCCTTTAGCAAATAAGAGATGCTAGATATTCATTAACTTGTTGAGTCCCTCCACCTGCCAATGCAGAATTATTCTCTGAAGTAAAGTTCTGAGGGACCTGCTAAGTACCTGTACAGACATGATATTCTGGTCAAACTCAGGCATAATTTTGTATGATATGTGCATAGTTTTACAAGGCTTGGAAATTTAAAATGTCCTTACTTTCTTTGGATTTCTATTCCTGATTCTTTTGTGTTACTTTGAAAATGAAAGTTTTCACTGTTCAGTCTGTACAAGAAACTGGCATGAGTTTTTGTGATTATAAATGCAAATGAGTGTACAAGTATAAAACAAACAAAAATGACAATAACTTCTATATTTTCATAAACAGTAATGATAATATATTTTGAAAGACTGTTTATTTTGGGCTGTAAAGGTAATCTGCTACTCTAGGAATGTAGGTTGAAATCAATCTGATAAAAGATAAATATGGCCTACCGTGTCTATTTCTAGCTAGCAGACTCAATCACATGAAGTCCTCATATCAGGGATAAGATTCCTGGGAACATGCAGAAATTTAGTTGTGAAGAGACCTTTGTAAATCACTTAGTACAATCCTGCCTAAATCCAGGCTAAATTCAATAAAAGATGTGGTTACTTGTCCAGTCAAGCATGTTGCAGATGCCTTTGTGGACAGGAGCCCAGAATCCTGCCTGGGCTTCTGTCCCTGTTGTGAACCACCATGTTGGGAAGCATTTTTTTGTACTTAGTGGAAATGTCCTTTGTTGCACCTGGAGTTTGGTGTGTCCTGTGTGTGACTCTCTGGCATGGTCTTTTCTACAGCTCTTCTTGGTACAGGATGAAGGACTTTGATAAGGTATTTCTAAAGCTACAATCAATCTTGAAAGTAATCTTTTGCATATATTCAAGTTTCTTGATCTTCATTGTCATTTGTTGCAATGTAAGCACAGACTATCAGCAGTGGACAGTGCAGATAGTTAAAATTTCAAATGATTTGGCTGATGTATCTGTAAGTTCTTACTGGGTGACAAAAATCTGTGAAAATTTACTTTGATTGTTGTTTTTATTTATTCATTAAATAGAATCTTCCAAAAACATAAAGCAATTGCTGAAATCAAGAAATCTTTTCAGGTCAAATTTCTTTTGGCTGATGGGAAGAGTGCTTGAGAAACATGCACAAGTGATGATCATGAACTTAGAACGAAAAACCAACCAACCAAAAAACCAAAATCTTACACTTCATAGTTTTATGAAACTGATCTTTACTAAATCAGTTGTGGTCCCTGAAACCACTAGACTGATAATAGTCAAGTCTAATAGTCTGTGCACTGAAGTAAAGTGCCTAGAAAATGTACAGCTTTGTGTCAAATGAGAGTATCCTGGAATAACTAGGATAATCAGCATGGCCAAGTTATTCCAGGAACAGTTGGATGGATGTTTTCCTTGGAATAAATCTTAGAAAATGTGATATCAAGAAGTGTGTATCTTTAGTGGTTTTGGTAGCCCTGACACCTACCTATTATAAAAGTGTTAGAGATGTTTTGAACTGTGGTTGCCCAATCACACTAGGATGAAATAAACAGTTCAGATGTCATAAGAATGAGGGTTTTTTGACCGTAGATCTAAAGAACTAAAGAACTTTCTTTTTTTTTTCTATTTGACCCTGCTGTGAAATCAGGACTGGCTGCTGAAATACTAAAAGCTTTGCTCTTAGTTTTTGTTTCACTTTTTTTCTCCATAATAATATATATTACTACAACAATCATACCATGAGTTACACAGCCAGGGAACAAGGAAATGAGCATTTTTGAGTGTAATAGTACTGAAGTGAACAAAAATCTCAAGTTTTTTTAAGTTATATCAAATGTTTTGGAATTCATATACTTGCTGTAGAGCTAATCATGCACATTTTAGGATCAGTGCTCTAATGTAAGCTATCTACATGTTAATCACCCTCTGTCATCAAGGAACAGACACACCCAGAGATGAACTCATCATGCTACAGCTGAGAGGTCTATATGTACACTGTCTCTACACTAGTGGTGAAGAGAATAAGGGGAGCTTATACATGTACTTAACATATAAATAGCACACTCAAGAATCTTATAAGAAAAAAGTTTATAATTCAGTTTCACGCCCCATTATTGTAATTTCTTTCCTTATTTCTCAACCTCAGTTTTGTCAATTATCTCGTAATCCTGCAATTAACTGGAACACAAAGCAAAATACCTGGTTTCCTTGTGTCAAAAGAGTAATTGTAAATATCCATTTGTCTTTACTGCTTTTTAGGTGACTACTTTCTTTCCTTTTAGCTCAACATTTAGGCAGAGCCTTTCTTATTATATGGATCATCACCAAGCTGTTTCTCTAGCAGTGTCTGTGTGACACTCCTCCAGGTGTCCAGGGCTGTCTGAAACTTTAGAAATAGTTTGTGTTGTCACAGGTATATGACAACCAGTACATGAGCTGCCTCACTAACAGAATTTAGAAAAATCTGATTATTCTCCCACCTCAGACTCATCTTTTATAACAATTTTGCTGGACATATTGAAGAACTTTTTATTTCACCTCCACTTTTAATTGCATGGATAAAAGCTTCTTTCATCAAGGTTATTATTCATCAAGTTCCTGCAGAATCATAGGCACTGAATAAAATACTACTCTGCCACAAATTTATCAAAGGACGGGAATATATTGATAACTAGCAGTGAGTATATATGATCTTTAACTTGTTATGAATTAATACTGAATCTCTCATGCTCCATTTTGAATGGCATGTTCCAGAAGTTGCCTCATTTACACTTCCAGTGGAAGGTGTCCCTGACTATGGCAGGAGGGCTGGAACGAGATGATCGTGAAAGTTCTTTCCAACACAAACCATTCCATGATTCTGATACAGCTGCTAAAAAAGTTGCAATAAATATTTTGCAAGACATTGCAAGACTGGTTTTATCCTAGGTCATGATAGAGCCTCTCAGGGACTGATAATGGGTGCAATTTTCCTAATCTTTTCCTTCATTTCCTGACAGTGAGTTTAGCAGCAGTGCATTAGTGGAGCCACATAAAACATGGGAGTTACTGTCTAATTTTGCTGCTAAACTCACTTTGGAAAAAATGCCTGGAGTATATAGAACAAAGAGGGGAATGGCTTCACCAGACAGATAACAGGGTTAGAGGTGATATTGGGAAAAAATTCTTCCCTGTGATAGTGATGAAGCCCTGGCACAGGGTGCCCAGAGAATCTGTGGCTGCCCCATCCCTGGAAGTGTCAAAGGCCAGGCTAGATGAAGCTTGGAATAATCTGGGATAGTGAAGATGTCCCTACCCATGGCAAGGGTTTGGGATGAGATGAGCTTCCAACTCAAATCATTTTGTGATGGTTTTTATGGTTCTACAAATAAAAATCTCTAAAGGTATTGAAAAAAATGGCAATTGACTTAGGGAATATTGAGAGCCTTAGCAAAATCAGAAAAATTAAAATTGCAAATTTTAAAATCATAAAAATTACGCCAAACCTACATAAATTTAGAAAATTAAGACTGAGAAATAAAACCAGAAAAATCCTACCACAGGTCTCAACACAGGCAGTAAGACTGCTCCTATCCTCTGTAGATACAGCAAGGCTTTGGCTGGGCAGAGGAGGAGGAAGCCAGTGCTGCTCATCACCTTCTCAAACTCAGAGATAATAAGCATGATTTGTCTGCTTTTACTTAAGCTGTTACGAGTTAAGTGTTTAGAGTCAGTGAGTAGATCCCTCAGGTCCATTTACATTCAGTGGGGGAAAATAGTCATGTTCAGAAAGTGATTCATTGCATTTTACGAGATGAAGCATGAATCACCTGCTGGGTATGCCAGTTTCTCTCTATTGACTTCAAACCCAGCCTAGGGCATCTGGCTCAGGCTTACATTTCTAATACGCATTAGGTGAGGAGAACCCTACCAAAATCAAGTATGACACCAGTGGTGTCTTAATTAAGCACCCTTAGCACCCAGCATGGGCTGAGCCCACAGTCCCTAAAAATGTTGCCCATGTCTGAGAAATTTTTTTTTACAACACCTCAACATCTAAAGTTTTTAACAGCCACAGATAAAAAACTAAAAAAAAAAAATCAGAATGCCTTAAATTTTTGCTTCAATACTGTTTGGTTCTAGGATTTTTGCAGATCTTATTTTTACATTCCACAGTTAATCTCTGCAAGTTTCTCAATCTCTCTGCAAGTTTGTGTGAATCTCTGCAAGTTTCTTATGTTTTGTTGGTGTTTTTTTAATTAATTACCATCCTGAAAACAACCCCCCCCAAAAAAACCCAAAAACAAACAAACTCACCAAAAACAAAAACAAAGAAACAAAAGTCTTGCATTTCATATGACAATTGGTGAAATGGTACAAATTAGCAACCAAAAATTTTAGTATGCATGAAAATTTCTATTTCCTAATCACTTGCATTTGTTTGATGTGTGTATGTCACTATGTAAACCATCAAAGACTCAAGAATTTCACATCCAAAGGGACGTTTTTCAGGAAAAAGATGAGCTTAAGAAAAACAAACAAACAAATAAAAGCAATTGGGGTTTGGGTAAAGGGTTATTCTCTTTGTTTGTAGACCTTAACAATTAATGAGGATAGAGTGAATGTTTACTTACACACTCAGGTTACTAGAGGGTATCTAATATCTGCAAATTTTGCTTTTAGAATATGATTACTGTTTTTTAGTGTAATTATGAGTGTTTTAGAAGCTGAGCTTTATCACTACCTCTTCATCTCTCTGATCACATAAGTGTATTTTGGGATTCCTGTCAAGAAAATTCGAGCAATGCATTTTAACAGCAATAACCTTTTGAGCAAAAAAGCACTTATGAAAAGGCCCATAAAACCCTGAGGTTTTAGGTACTCAAAGATGATTAAAGAATTATGCTGAAGGAGCCTAACTTGAGAGTTTGAATAAAGCCTGCTATTTGGAGGAAACATTTCTTTTTCTATATTTTTCTATAGGAGTAAAATCTTGGATTAAAATTTTACATAATAAGAGAAGAATTGTAGTTATTCTGAAGAGATGTTCTAACAAGATGCTACCTGTTTCGGTTTTCAGAGCTTTTGTTCTGAAGATTCTCAAGCTGCTGTAAAATCAGGTATTATCTTGGTGGCTGCTTAAATTTATGTTGTGGCATTGGTCTGAAGAAATAAATGTCTGGGCTTAATAGGACTCAGACCCTTCCTCCCTCCCTCAGGTGGAAAGGGCACAAATATTTTATTAGAAAGCAGATAATAAATAGTCATCAAGAGCTCCACCTTGACTTCTTATCATCATGTCCTACATCTAGAACTTGTCTTCATAATTTTTTTCATTCTTTTGCTGAATCATATCTGATTCCTGCTTCCATGCAAGTGTAGCTTTGTTTGTCAGGATTTATTGGCTGGGTTGGTGCCATCCTTCTGTCCCTGGATAAACTTGTGCATAAGAAGTGAGATTCAGATACAGAATCAGGCAACTAAGTTTTGGTGTCTAGTTATAAAAACAGCTATGACTCTATAACTAGAGAGGTGAGGGACTCTCACTTCCCCTAAGTAAGAAGTGATTCAGTTGATTAAATCCAGGTTCCAAATGCTATTTTAGATATCTTATTGTGTGCTTGATATCTGCAAGACACTGCTCTATATTTCAAATGACATTCATACACCCAGGCTCTACTAGAATGCCATTTTTTGGTCATGCAAGATATCCTAGAGCTTCTGAATATTAGCACCAGCTGTCTGATAAGCATCTCACATGGTCCCTGGAGATCTGTGAAGCCAATGGACTATTGACCAATCTACTAGGGACAAGGACTAATGCTTAAGTGTTAGTGTCCAGTATCATCTGATTCATTCTCTAATCTAAATTGACTTTATTGGATAGCTCTCCATCAACTCTGGTTGTTCAGGGTGACCTATTTGCAGCCTTTCAGTATCTGAAGGGAGCCCACAGGAGAGATGGAGAGGGATTACTTACAAGAGCAGTGACAGGAGAAGGGGGAATGGCTTCACACTGAGAGAAAAGAGGTTTAAACAGGATATAAAGAAAAAATTCTTCCTTCTGAGGATGGTGAGACACAGGTTGCCCAGAGAAGCTATGGGTGGCCCATCTCTGGGAGTATTTAGGACCAGGCTGGATGGGGCTTGGAATAACCTGAGAAAGTAGAAGGTGTCCTTGCCCATGGCAGGGTGTTTAGAATGAGGTGGTAGTTAGGGTTCCTTCCAACCCAAGCCTTTCTATGATTCTACGAACTCTAAGTGATTAAGCACACTACCTAGATGGCACACAAGTTTTAGTCACCCAAACTGAGTGTCCTAAATCTGGTGTGGAAATCTGCTCCATGAGTGTCTCCTGAATTGCTCACCCAGTGCAATCACTAATGGGTTTGTCTTCCTGTGTAGCTCACCCTTGTGAAAGCAGCTGGGCCCCTTCTGAATCTGGGAAAGTTGGAAAGCAAGACAAAAGCATTCCCACAGCTATGTATTCACACAGCCATGCATTCAGAGCAAAAAATCCCCAGTCTTATCCCATCTTCCCAAAGCTGTCTCAGTCTGATTAATGCTCACTGTGACAAAACCAACCAGGAGGTTCTTTTGAGGCTTTTAAAAGATGTGTGCAGGGGTTTCAGATGTAGTGGCCCTTCATATTGGAGTTTCTGTACCCATGTTTTTCTCTAACCCCTGCCCTGTACATGCATTGTTCCTTCTTACCTGCTTGTATGAGTCTGGATGGATGGCTCAAGTACCAGTCTCGGGTTTGGCTGGTTCCCGAGATTTGGGTGGTTTAAAGTCCTTTGCCCTCTGAAAAGCCCCAAGCCAGATGCAGGAACAACAGGGACTCTTCAGATGTTCAGTTTTCAAGGTTTTTTGTGTTGTTTATTATTCCTTGTCTTTCTGTTCTGAGCCCGGCCAAGATCTTCACAGCATGGGCATCAGGCGAAGACTCCCTGACTCTCCCCCGTGTGGGGACTCGTCATCTTTTATACAGATTATTACGTATCTATTATTTACAGTTTCACACCAATATCTACCTACTATACTAAACAGGTCACTTCTACACTGACCCAATCCCTCTAAAGCTGCTTTGTGCCACCGTCACAGCTGAAGATGGAGACGATGACAACGACGACGAAGAAAGAAGAAGAAAGAAGAAAGAAGAAAGAAGAAAGAAAGAAGAAAGAAGAAGAAGAAGAAGAAGAAGAAGAAGAAGAAGAAGAAGAAGAAGAAGAAGAAGAAGAAGAAGAAGA
>VZUI01074541.1:0-14312 GCA_013401135.1 Cettia cetti
TTTTTTTAATTTCTAACCTAGAACCTGTTGGGTTGAGTCTGAACAACATTTTTGGAAATGAAGGTATTGGTACAGAGAAACAGGAAAGCAGAGGAGGCAAAATACCCATATCTTTCACTGATGTGAAGGGTCAGGAAGTGAAAGGAATTATTTTGGTCCTTCTGGGTTAGTCCTTTAGGGACAGAATTTGTCCCAGACAAGAATGAAGAAAGGTGAGGGCTCACTGTGAGTACGCTGGGGTAAGGACAGACTCTCCTGTGTTTGTATTCCAGGGTGGGGGCTCACCTGCCTTTTCAGGGGCAGTCTCCAAAGTTGCCCGTGGAGTCTGGTGCTCTCAGCACGAGCATCTGCTCCCTTTTCTGCTGCTCTCTCAGTGAGCTTGTTGGTTGTTTTTTCACTTTAACTGAGAGATGTCTCTGAAGTCTTACTCTGTCTGGGTTCACGAGGCTCAGTACCTCTATCAGCTGTTACAGTGTTGGAGCATTATTCTTGGCAATAGCATATCACTCACTTTTCAGCGTCTCAGTCAGTTCTTGTCACTTTTTTCTCCCTGAGATACTAAAAAAGTCTGCTTCCATTTCATCTTTATCCCCCATGATCAACTCTGTTTACAGGCTCCCTTCTTGTTTTTTTTTTTTTTTTCTTGGCTTGTTCTGTGGTCTTTTTCTCCAGTGCTGCTGAGGATTTGAGTCCCTCTGTGCTGACTCTTCTGTGGCATTTCTAACCTCTGTTTCATTTTCCTGTTTAATCATTCCTCTTCTTTCCGTGGATCATACTGGATTGGTTCCTGACATCACATTTGTACACAATCTGCTGACTAGTAACATGCAAGGGCTTGCTGTCCACTATCAACAAGCCAGTCTAGTTTATTTTTTAATGACAGTGAACCTTGCTTCTCAGAAATGGGCATGCAAGCCAGACCTGAATGCTTCCCTTGTCACCTCTGTCCTTTCCACCCAGACTCTACAAAACCCATTTTCTAGCAGCATAGAAAACTTTTTCCTCCCATAGCTAAGATTCCTTGTTCTGCTGCTAAGTTGGACTTGCTTTGGTTTTTCCCTACCTGCTTGAAAGGCCTTATCCAAGTCCAAGAGAGGGTTCTACGCCTTTATGGGGCTCAGCCCAACTGAGGAGAACCTGCCTTGGAAGGAGATTTTCCTTCTCTCTTTTGAGTGTTTCTGAGCAGACTTTTGGTGAAAAAACCTACTTGTGTATCAGGGGATTAGTTATGTTTCCAGAAACATTCCTTGATGTTGATGCTGCTTGGTCTGCAGTACTCTGCTTCCATGCAACAAAGTTCTCCTTCCCTCCAGCCCAGGGCAGCTGTGTACAAACTCTCTATGGAAAGGATCCCTGGCCTATGTTAAATCATAGACTGTGCCCAAGAGTCTTTTGGGATGCTGCTGGCTGGCCTGGGCCAAAACCATGCCAAGGGCCATGCCTGCAATTTAGTAACATAGACAGCTGAGTTCCAGTTACTGGGAGCATCCCTGCACCTTTTTAAGTTGTCGCCCTGATCTTTTGCAATTTTCTCAGCCTTCTGAAATGTCTGCATATTTGGAGTCAGATTCTCAAAGTTTTTCACGCACTTTCATGTAAACAAAAAGAATGTTGATCTAATGCTTTGCTGTTGCTGACATTCCTCTCTTGGGGAGGAGAAACTTGATGGACTTCTAGTTTGACCAGTGTGGTTGGAGAGGTGGCAACCTCATTCTCCAATCCAGGGTCATTGTCCAAAATCTACATAAACTGAAGTAAAAAAATAAACTTCCCCTTTTTCTTCCTTTCCTGACCTGGCAGTGTGTGTGTGTTCATTGCGTGTCATATAGTGACAATAAGTCACTAGGCAGGAAAAAAAGAGGATCCATTTTTTTCATAGGAGTGAGAACCCTGAGGCTTAATTCCAGTTTACACCTCAGTCCTGGCACGAGGTATTATGCCAAGCTGCAAACTTCTGTTCAGATCAGGATTTCAAAACCCATCAAAGACAAGGAGGGGTGAGTTGTTCCTGGGAGCTACCTCTTGTCTCTTTTTGTCCTCTGTACCAGTGACCTCAGCAGCATTCCTGGGAAAGCAGAAAGTTTTAAAGTGATGCAAATTAGACAGAGGGGTTTGAAAAGGAGCCTCAAACCAAAGAGGTTTCTCAGAAAAGCCTCTCCCGTGACTGCAGGGAAGGATGAGATCCTGTGCTTGGAGACAGCATCACTTTGGCTCCTAGCAGGATGCAGCCTGCTGGAAAGGCTCACTGAGCAAGGCGGTGGCTGCCTAATCCCGGGAGTGGGTAAGGACAGTGAGGCTGCGCGTGGTCCAGGTTCAAATGTAACTCAAAGGCACCAGCCCTGTCCGTGAATGGTGGCCGGGGAGTGGCAGGAGGCTTTGACTCAAGCTTTCCCTCTATCCCTGCTGCAGGCCTGCAATTACTGTTCCCACACAGCACGTGCCCAGCTCCTCGTGGGAGCAGGGAATTAGAGGCGCTAAGTGCTGGAAGGAAGGGAAGTGCTAAGGCTGCAGCCCGGGAGCAAGAGAGCAGCTAATTCTGGGGATGAGGGCTCCGGGCCCCCCTGCTCTCCCAGAAAATCCTGGCCAGCAGCATCCGCTGCAAGCATGCTTAGGGAAGCAGGCAAGCTCTGGCTATCTCCAGGTGGAGCTTTTACTCCAGCTCCTGCACGGCACTGGCTGAGCTCTGCAAAGGACGCAGCCATGCACAATGTGAAATTACCTCGGTGCTTGAGCACACATGAGCCCTAAACAAACCCCAGCCTAATGCTCAATCCCCATCCCACAAATCCTAATTAAACATCCACCAGTAATTCTTCTGTTAACCCTCTCCATTCAGAGATGAGTTCGGAGCTTTTGAATTGCGCCTTCGGGCTCTTTACACTTCTGCTCTGGATCCCCTACCTAGAGGATTTAATTAAAGTGACCCAGTTTATGGTTGGGAAGGCAACAAAGAGTAACTCTGCTCCTTCCCCCATCAGCCCTTCTAATAACATTTGTCAGCACTGGCAATATTGCTCTGCACTTTGGGGAGGTGGGAAGTGGCACTCTAAGATGCACAGGTGGACCTTTTCTCTCACCTTTTGCATATTTCTTAAAAAAATCCCAACAACTGCTCAATGGCTCCTTACTCTCAGGACAAGTTGGCACTCTTAGGGTAGAGCGAGCCAGGGCCTGATGTCTAAAATTGGTTTACAGGTGGGGAGAGCCCCAGGGTATCATCTGCCTCCTGTTTCCTCTGAGTAAGCAAAGGGACAGGTCACATGAAACAGGTCAGGTATTTTGTGCTACAGTAGCCTTCTATTAGAAATGAACTGTCACGTGATACTGTGAAATTAGGATGTCATCACTGATGTTTTTATTTTATTGATTGGGGGAAGGAAAATGGAACACACAGAAGAGGACCAGGATGGAAGAAAGAGGTTTGACAATGTTTAAACAATACACATAATAATTTTCCTTTTGAAAAATTACTCAGTTGTTGAGAAATAAACTTTCTTAATAAAAATAAAGGATCAAAATTAAATATAGCTATAATTTCATTATAAGTATTGAGGTTATTGTATTGACACAAAATGTTATGTCTGCATTTTTCTGCTGTGTTTAAAACCAGATTAACCAGATTACGGTTTTATGTGATTCCAGGCAACCTGTTTTTGCTGGACTTTCTTTTGTGGTATTTATTCCTCCTACTCTTTCTGCAGCACTTGGCTCTGGAACTGTTTGTTTTAGGAAGCCATTTCCCTGCTGTAGAGAACAGACCACATTTAAAATTGTGTTTGTTAGGACATTTGCACCAGTTAGAGACAACATATAAATTAACCAGGTTGTTACACTCAACCCTGGGCCAGATTAGCCCCTTACAAGCAACTGGCAAGAGAAGAGTGCAGTCACCTTAGAAAAGAAGCAAGGAAGCAGCCTGCTATTTTTGTACTTGTAGAAATTATCCAGGACCACCCAGTGTCTTATGGGGCAATTCAGTAGTCTTTTGGGGTCACTGTCACTTCCTGTCAAAAGCCTAGCTAGGATCCAGCTTTGCAAACCCATCTGCATGTTGCTAGGTTGAGCCTCTCCCCTTCCTGCCTCTGCACTGCTTCCCTGCACACAGGGACAAGGCTGTGTCTAATTTCATATGACTTGCTCTAATATTAATATCTCCATGTGCAGTAGTCATTGCAGTGAGAATAAACTGTTATTTTTTATTTTAAATGGTTAATATTCATCAAATGTTTATGAAAATACTTAACCCATAATGATGACAAACACAGTGCCTAATAAAGATGGAAGTGAAGATCCTCTTTGTGAATATGTAATCAGAAGAGTAAAGAAAATTACATTAAAAAGACTTCATTATGCCATTAAATGTGTGAAATGACTTTTTCTTCTCCATTTTAATTTTAGCATATTTCTTTTTTTTTTTTTCTTTTTAAATATCTCTGACACTTTCATGAGACGGGTACATAAAGAGGCATTGGCTGCTGTATCAAGAAGAACTCTGACTGGTGGCATCCATCATTCTCATAGAAATATTCATTTCATCTATCATTAAGAAAAATCAACACTATTTCTACCAATGATTGTCATTTTTTTCCTTTATTTCCTGGAGGGAGAGAGACACATCCTTATTACAGTTTCAAATTCAAGGCATTGTTTCAAAACCCTCGGCAGAGCTGCAGGCCCAGAATCATTCCCCCTCAAATCAGAGCATTACTGGTGTACAAGCAGACCTGCACATGATTTTGCCTGACACCCTGGGGCTTGTAGCTGGCACTTCTGTAACTAATAGGATGAACTTTTGCTGTTTGAAAAAGAAAAGGAAGGGCTTTTGATTGGCTCCTTTAGGGCCATATAATGATACACGCAGACAAAACTGGGCCAGACCTGGTAGTATGTGTTCCCCCACCTGGGAAGCTGCCCAAAACTTCACAGAACCAGACCAGTCCAAATGATGTGCAAGCTCCCAGTCTCCTGAAGCCCACCTTGCAGAATTGCACTGTGATGGCAAATCCCCACAGCTTGAAGGAGGGAGCATGATTACCTGCATAGGGGTTGTCACAGGCGTCTCTGAGGACAAGGCTAAAAAGATGCCTCTGAGCACAGCCCCTGTGACCAAATATTCATGAGGAAGCACAAAGCGAGGTGCACCTGAGGGCCTGGAAACCTTCCCAGCTGCCAGGGCCCAACCTCATGGATCAGCTGGGGAGAAGAGGCTGCACAGCTCCACTTCACAGGGCAGCACAGCACCTTTGCTGCCCAGGGAAGGCTTGGGAAGCAATCAGTTATGGATTGCTTTTAAGAAACAAGTAAAAGAAAAAAGAAAGTATTTGTTTTAGTTGCATGTTAATTGCAGTGTTAATTTAAACAATTAATGTTAGCTTTTGGCAAGAAACTCTAGTGGCTCTGTATTTAACATGCACCTTTATTGCAACAGCTCTCTGAAATAAATCATATTCTCTCCTATTTAGGCTCTCCTCTTGTACTCGTCTCCTTGGCAGCCACGTCTCACACCTCTACTGCACCACCCCAGGCATGTCAATTATGCAGAGGCCTAGGGTGTAGGACTGTTGCTCCTACCAGGACTTTTTCTCAAAGATAATAAAACTAACTCTGGCCCTTTACCCCTTTCCCAAAGACAGGTCTTTTTGGTAAGATAGGCTTGCAAAATGCCAAGCCTGATGGCTCACAATTTATGAAAGATTTGTAGATCACTGCAATGTTTTGTCCATTTTGTGTTTGGGGACATTGTATCCTTTCACAGCACTCTCCTGCTAGCTCTCCTTCAAAAGCTAGTGAGGGGTTGTGATGAGAGATGAGTCAAGTGCAGGTATTCTTTGAATAAACAGCTCATGAAGAAGACTCAAAGAGTTATGAGAGGGAGGAGGGTTCACGAACCAAACCTGTAATGAAGAGACTTCCCAATCAAAATGTGATCAAAGAGGCTGCTGCCTTCTCTCAGCCTACTCCTTTCCATCTGAAACAGCTGATGAATGGTTATGTTGTGTTTGCAATTACAGTACTCTGAAAGTGATAAATTATTGCGATTATTCCTAAATACAGGACTTTTACATGTATAATTAATACATAGAAGAGAATATCTGATAAGTGGTAGGCCACGTTCCAGTTCCATTTACACCATAATAGATCTGGAGTAGCTCCAGCTGTCCCTGTTCATGGAAAGCGGCTGTTAAATTGGGCTTGCACACTTGGAATACCTTGCAGAAGTCTTCCATGTCAGAGCAACAGAGAATGCAGTACAGCTCGTGCTTTTTAGCCCCCACATCCAAAAATCTCAATTCTAAGATCTCTCTGTCCTGATGACTGTCTGACAACCTTCTGAAGCGATAAGAGAGGGCTTATCTCTCACTGGTATGCCCAAAAGCAACAAGGCTTTAGGCTTGGAGTGAAGCCTAGCCCTGAACTCACCTTACTGCAACAAGACACAGGTATGGAGCGTGTACCAAATCACCAGCTGCTTGTGCCAAAGGACAAGATATACAGCCCCTGCCACCAGAGCCTGCTTCTCTCCTGCTGTCTGTCAGTGCTGAGGAAAAGCCAGTCCTACATTTCTTCCAGTTGAATGCCTTCCTAGAGCACAAATGTGCTCAGAGCTCAAAGTCTGTGATGTAAGGCTGACACTCACAACAAAAAAAAACAAAACCAAAACAACAACCCAAAAAAACCCCGCCAAAAACCAACCCATCTCTAGACACAGAGTCAGCATAAGAATAAGAAAAAGAAATTGTACAGTAATATAGTCTCCTGACACGGTTACCCATTAATGCCAGCTTTAAAGGTTAATGCAATTTAACTCGCTCTCGGCTATTACTCTGAAATAACATGCCAAAGCCTTCTCTATAAGCAGATAACAGATAAGGATGCTTTATGATAAACACCCACAATAAAGCTGCAGAACTTCACAGTGTTATGCTTGCAAGAGTGGCAGATTTGCCTTTATTTGTGCATGTGTGTGTATGGAGGAAAGCAGAGTGGAGAGGAGGGGAGAGGAGAGAGCTGGAAGAAGAATTCTTGGCTCTTAGACTATCAGATAGCTTGATAAATCTGTCTTGTGTGTGTTCCTTCTTGCCAATACAATGGAAATGAATTGACATATCGCATGTCTGCTGCAAGTTAAGCTTCCTTCTGCACTGGCAGAAACAAAGGTGCTGCTCTACAACCCACACATGAGAATATTTGTTGGATTTTATTTATATATTTGTCTTTTTACAAGGCAAAACCCATCAACTTTACTGTATAGCAGCAAAATGTAGAGCTTTATCTATTCCTCCACCTTCTGTTTTAAAGTTCTGCAAAATGCTTCAATGTTGAAGCTCTTCAACATAATAACTAAAAGAAAAAGCATAATCACATTTCACTACAGAAAGTAGTGAGGCAACTTAGTGCAGGACTTACTTCATCTCTTTGTGGAATATACAGAAAATACATAAGCATACACTGCCTGGGGATTATTGTAACATCTCATTAATATTCTTAAGGCACTCCAAGATCTTCCATTATATTCTTTAGCAGGTTAAAGGACAATATTTGCATGTCTATGGGACAGTGAAATATTTTTATTAAAAAATATTAGCCTTAAAATTTTAGGGCTCAAAAAAGACACCGTGGGTTTTGTATGTCAAGCACATACATATCCAACACACACACACGTGCACACCCAAGCATGAGGGGAGTGGTAATCCATAAATTACTGTGCTAAAGCACTGCGCCCTGGAGGAACAATCCATGAGTTCTGCTTAAGGACTTGTCCAGCAGTCAGGAGACAAATCCAGCCATCCTGCCTTTCTTGCACTCAGGTCCCCCCCCCCCCCCCCCCCCCCAGCCAGTGTGACGCTGTCAGTCCTGCTTTTGCCAAAATGCTGACATTAGCAAGCAGTGTCAGAGACTTGGCATGAGGCTGAGAGGTCGTGCAAAGCTAGTGTGCTGTGATTTTGTACAGATGTGCCTTGCCTCAGCTTTCTGACTTTCCATTATTCCTTTGAATTACCTTTTCTACAAAGCTGATTATGTCTTTACGTTTGCAGGGCAGTTGGTTTTTTCTTTTTTTCTCCCTCCAGAATTGTCTGTTGTTCCTCAGGATGCTTTCATTTTTTCTTTTCAATGTCTCCCTTTTCTGCTTCACATTTTCTTTGCCTTTTTGCTGGAATATGACATTGCCTTGAAAAGGATTAATGTGATTCTGGGATATATCAGGCAAGGATATTTTCAGAAGGGGAAGTATTTTAGTAGTACAGTGATATGAGGGACTGAGGAGGCCTCACTTAAAATATTGCGGCCGATTTGGGTCACTTCTGGTCAAAAAAGGGAAAGTGATGTGTGGAAGAGAGTTGTGAAGATGGCGAGGGGAAGTGACAGACCTTTAGAAAGTGTGTGTGGGAGGCTCAGATAGACTAGCAAAAGAAAGATGAGAAAGAGTGCGGGTTTTTTTTCATAAATGCACTCTTTGTAAATACCAGGATGGAGAATTGTTTCAGCTGAAGTAAAGCAGTTCTAAAAGATCAGATGAGTATAAATTAGCTGGGAAATCAGGAGAAGGTTTCTAAACTTCAAAGGAATGAAGTTCTGGTCTTCCATACAGGATAACAAGGGCAAGGAACTTAAATAATTAAAAAGTAGAGCTTGCTGAGTTCATAGAAGGAATTACACTGCATTTATATTTTAATTAATTAATTTCATGCTTCAGAGCTCCCACTGACCACTATTGGGTTAAAGAAGGAAGTTCCTTCATTTCCCAGTTCTTTATTCTCTCAGATGTGTATGTAATGATGGGAGGAATGAGGAGTGGGGAGAGGGCAAATTGATCTTCCTTTGAAGCATTAAATTACCCAAACAAGAAATTATCCAAGGCTAAAGACAGAATAGTCGGTGGGTTATGCTGGTTCTTCTAGTGGTAATGCCTGACTGATGTGTCTTGAATTAAAAGCATTGATTGTATGTGGCTTTGGGAAAGATTTTCTTCTGGACTTAAGAGCAAGGATTGTTTAGAGTGACTGTCCCTCTGGTCTTCATAGCCATGTTGAGCATGACACACTCTCAAGGAATATCAGAACGTGCCAACCTACCTGCAGCTGCAAGAGTCTGAGTCCTTCCCAGAGCCCTTCATCTTCCCATTGTCTTGGCTGGACATGTTATAATCACTGCAACATTTTCTCTTTTGCATCAACCTCTGTTGTGAGGTTTCAGTGTTTTCTGGCTTAGAATGGGAGTAGGGATTGAAGTAGAAGTTATGGATGTTTTTCAATTAAAGTCTCTTCCATTGTTGTCTGTAGTATTTGGAGGCTGGAATTGATAACCCATACGGTTGCCTTCTGTTCAATGTCTGCTCCGTGAATGTTTTCTCTCCTCCTTATTTTTGCAACTACCTTTGGATTATTTCAGTTATTTCCATGTGCTTTTATACTTGCTCCCATTTCTTTTTCCTGCTTTGCTGACCTTCCACTTTTGATTTCTTCACCCATTCCCTGTTAATCTTGTCTTGTTCTACTGTTCCTATTTCTCTCCTTCTGCCTGTCAGCCCCTTTCTCTAGAGTGTCTGTTGCAACTAAAACAGCTCCTAGTACTTGGTAGAAAGAAAGAAAAAAGGCATAAATTTAATTTCCCTTCTTTTTCTCATCCCTGTGGAATAAGCCTTTTAATGCACACTGAGTGGGGGAATGCCATAGCACTGCCACATCATTCCTTTGACCTTCACATCTGTCTGGGCAGTTCTGAAGTGGAGAAGCAAGAATCTTTGTGCATGTGTCCTGGATAATGACAGATATCAGACAGAGAAGGCTCTGGATACCCTGCTTCATGTTCTTGTGCCAAGAAGTTCTGCTGACTAGCAGCAGGTTGGTATCATATTTATTCCTCTCACATGCCTGCTAAGGTGGTGAAACTGTGGGCTTAGATATACCAAGCTTCGGATGATGCCCATGGACTCTGCTTTTCCATGCTAGTCTTTTATTCCAGGGAATAAATCCTTCTGCAGTGCTTTCTTTGGAAAGCAGCAGTGAAGACATATCCAAAGGACCTGCTGGCTATCTTGGCTAAATACCTTATCAGTAGAAGCAGTTCTGAATTATTCCACAGAAATCTTTCTATTACATTCCATGGGAAGTTTTGAGTTATTAGACACCAGGTATTTTTCTTGTAATGAACAGATTTCAATGAAACTTCTGTTTAGAAATTCTCTCAGAAAAGGAAAGAGCTCTGCTGCAGAATTTGTGTTAACCAACTGCTCATTTTATGAGAGAGAGACAACTTCAGGTCCCCATTCTTCACGTTTGGGACCAAGGACTCAAATGTTATAAGAACTACATCTCACAGAATTTCTTCAGTTATAGTATTATATTAGCTAAGTTCTTATTCAGATTGACTAAATACATCACACAGCAAGAAATTAAAGATGTTGTACTGCACAGACCTCTACCTTACCTATAGATGTGTATATGCTGTGTCAAAACAGTACCAAGGAAAGAATGAGTGATACACATACTACTTGGACAAGAGGGAAAATTAAAATAAGAGAAAAAAAAATGCACTTTAGCTCATACAATGCCAAGGCTTAGCAGCATAACATCCAGTAAAAGGGCATGAAAATATAAATCTAGGTTTTGATGGGAATCCCATCAGAGCTTTTAGAGATGGAAGTGAGTGAGGGTGAGTAAAAGAGGCTGCAACAAAGCAGAGCCTTCATTCCTTGATGGAAAATACTTCCTTTCATCAGCAAAATCTGAATAAAACAAGCAGATAAAATATAGACTTCAGCATACCTGAAGTAAGGTCCTATATCTAGCCTCAACAATCCATCCTTTCCTTTTTTGCAAACAATAGTTTCAGCCTTGCAAGAGACTGGCAGGTTAAGTAAAGCTGTTTCCAGAGATTTTATCTAATTTAAGCAACCAGAGGAGAAATGCCCTGTGAGATCCTGCATTGGATGCAGCAGAAGCCTTGGAGCTACTCAGATAAAACTGTTCAATTCAGCAGCCAAAGAACTGGGGAAGAATCTCATACCATCCTGCAGGGTGATGGTTCATTAGGAGATTTTTGAGCTGGCCCAACTTCACATGTGCAAATAAGCAAGAAGTGAGTCAATGCATGATGTCTCAGAGCTCCTGCTCAGCGGGGCTATGGAGTGAGAAATGCCCTCCTGTTCTTTGTATTGCTGGGAGGCAGTGTATTCTCAGTGGGACTCCAGACCTAACAAGACAGCCCCAAGCAATGTCTAGGGAACAGGCAAGTGCAGACCATGCACTTAGCTCTGCAGTCCACCAGAGCAGGGACAAAACCACAGTAGTGTCTGTCCCCTCTCCTAAACGTTTATGCCTTCTAATGTCAATGTGGCTGCTGAGCCTTCAGCTTGCACATCCCTCAGGCTATAGCAACCACCCCTCCAGAGACTTTTTAAAGAATTGAGTGATTTCTTAGGGTTGTTCTGAAGCAGATTGATTTAACTCCTTTCTGCCTGAAACTGAAACGCTCTTAATTGATGAAGCAGCAGGAAAAATGTCAGGTCCACAAAAAATTCTGACATTCTCCATCTGCCCAATGCCAAATGAACAAAAGCAATGACAAGAAAACAAATGTCAGGCATATAACCCATTCCACCATATCTCTGTCCCTTCATCAGGTCTTATTCCTGTGTAATGTCATGAATGAGAAGAGAAAATACTCTGGAGGAGCTAGGGCACAGAAAATCAGAGGAGGGTAGGCATCATGACAGGTGAGAGTCAAGACAGAGAGACTTTCAGAGATCCTATATTAATATTTTTTAAAGACTCTGGCTTGGTTTACCTCTGCTTTTTCTGATAATTTCATACCTGTTCTGTGATGACTGCTCTCTCTGTCCTCTAAATCCTGTTGATGACAGGACACCACATATTGCATTTCCACTGAAAATCAGGAGCTGAAAACCCTAGTGAATGAACTTGGGGATTGTTCTCTCAATATAACTTTTCTTCTCTTGCATGGCCTCAGGTGGATTAATTTTTTTTTTAAGTCCTAGAAATTGCCTGCTTAGAGACTTGTAGCTTCCAGCCACCAAAGTCCCATGTGGCTCTTCTTAATTGTCCATATAAATTGCTTTCTATTTTGGACACCATGAATATCTCAACAGCATCTGCTTCTCCCTTCTGGGCACCACCAACTGTGCATGATATTCCTCCCAAAGAGGCCAGGTAGAACTCTTTTCCATTGTTGGAGAAAAAAAAAAAAAAAAAGAAAAAAAAGAAATAAGGGAATTTACACAAAGGACAAGCTGGTGCCCCACCACACTAAGCAGGTGAAAATGCAATAAGGTCTGGTATTATGCCAAAAGAAAGAAGATGCAAAACTGGACTAAGTCTGTTCATAGTCACCTTCCAGACAGATTGAGAATCATCATACTCAACAGAATTTTCCACCAGGAGCTTTTTCAGTGCATTGCTTTGCAGTGGTGACTGTACCAGACACAGGCATAAAATAAATGGATGTACAGCCAAATGATGGCTACAGGACACTTATCTTCTTCAGCTCTGTAGTAATAACTTCCACTCAGAAATCTCAAAGGACATTTGCAATTGACGTTGACTAGCCCAGAGTCTGCTGCATGGAAGAATTGGTTATTGTTCACTTTATTTTGTTGATGAAGAAAATGAAGCCAAGAGAGAGGGAGATTAGGTGATGGCTTTGTTATCTCTTGCAAGTCAACGGCAAAGCCAAGAACACTACTGACACTTTGACTTTCAAATTAAGCACAGTACCACCTTTCCTAAAGGAAAGTCTGCCAGGGAGTCTTGAGACAAAACTGACTGAAAAGTAGTTGAAAACGTCCTGAGCACCCTTGCCACCATCAGGGTGCACCATCAAATGCACCGTAGGACTAGGTCTGCACTGGTAAAGGACTAACTTACAGTGGTGGAACCATGCAAACCAGTCTTTTGTGAGTGAAGAAAGAACAATTTGGATTAGCAAACACAGAGTCAAAAACATTTCTTCTTACTTTCTTTAACAGAAAAAATGCTTCTCTCTGAGAAAATGCCTCTCCTACAACTCTTCCTGGGAAATGCTGGGCATCTCAGAAGGTGTCCTACTCCAACTTTGTGTAGCCCCAAGTCTTCCCCTTCTGCCTGCCAGCTTGACCTTTTTTTAGGAAATATGGCAAAAGCTTTGCCCAACTGATACGGCTGCAGGCATGAAAAGGAAGAGTGAAAAGCTGCCAGACACAGTGCCAATCTTATTATTATGAGTCAAAGCTGCATTTTCTGCTCGGCATATAATTGTGCTTTGGACTAGATGGGTATAAATTGAAGATTGGCTACAGCATAAATGTTCATTAGCTTGAAACTAAAACAAAGCTAAATTATCAGAGTCAGGGAGGGACTGTTTTCCTAAGCACTGTGTTGGCAGTGCCATCTGAGTGCCTCTGCATTATGCTGTTTTCATGTCCCTCTTTGGAAGGAAAAGATAAAAAGAGATGTGACATGGAGGAAAGAGGGGCTTAAAATAGTGTGCTGATTTTCTTTTCATTGGTCACTCTGTTGTCTCCCTGCACTGTCCCTTGCTATCTGTTCAGACTCTGAGTGCTAAAGAAATTGCAGAGGCTGACTTTGGGAGAGGTAGACCACAAGTGCCAGAGAAGGCAAAATCAAGTGATTTGCTGAGAATAACAGAGGGTAGTTGTGTTTGCTTTTTTTCTGCTGAGAGCTCTTCAAAGTCACTTTTTTTCCCAGTATAGATTGGTATTGGCCAAGGAGGTCCTATTTTATTCTCTCACAGCTAGCAGTTACGGCATTGGCAGCTTTCCTTTCTCTGTTTCTGACCAGACAGCCTTCTTCTCACAAATACGTAACTTAACTCTCCACATGCAGCATAGATACCCCTGCTCCCTAATTTTGATGTATTTCTGGGTTTTCACATGGCACAAGGTGAAGATCCCTTAACCTTGCAATGTTTTTTGTCCATCATGCTGAGAACCTTATTCCTGTTCCTTTTACCCTTTCTATTACCCTTCTATTGTATGGCTTGGATCAATCCAGTAGCTGACAGTAGGCCACATTTAAAAAAAAAAAAAAAAAAAGGATGTTTCTTTCCTCTGTCTTCTTTACAGCTTGAAGGTCCGCACCCTGTGTGCTGCATGGTGATCTAAGACTCTTTTGGAGGTTGTGTTTTTGAAAGCATTGTGTGCTACAGCTCCTGTGCTCAGCCAGGAATGGCACTAAATATTACTTAGGATTGTAAAGCAGTTCCCCTTCCCTTCCCCTTTCTTTTTCTTCTTTTTCTTTTTCTTTTTCTTTTTCTTTTTCTTTTTCTTTTTCTTTTTCTTTTTCTTTTTCTTTTTC
>VZUI01074543.1:0-16975 GCA_013401135.1 Cettia cetti
TCTTCCTTTCTTCCTTTCTTCCTTTCTTCCTTTCTTCCTTTCTTCCTTTCTTCCTTTCTTCCTTTCTTCCTTTCTTTTTTCTTCCTTTCTTTCTTTCTTCCTTTCTTTCTTTCTTCCTTTCTTTCTTTCTTCCTTTCTTTCTTTCTTCCTTTCTTTCTTTCCTTTCTTTCTTTCCTTTCTTTCTTTCTTTCTTTCTTTCCTTCCTTTCTTTCCTTCCTTTCTTTCCTTCCTTTCCTTTCTTTCTTCCTTTCTTTCCTTTCTTTCCTTCTTTCCTTCTTTCCTTCTTTCCTTCTTTCCTTCCTTCTTTCTTTTCTTTCTTTTCTTTCTTTTCTTTCTTTCTTAGCACACCTTTTATTCCCTCCATCATGAAGCATTACCTGTATTATGTCTAGGGCAAAAACCAACATTTTTTCCATTCATGGCTTCTCTCAGTCAGCAGGGACACCTCCATACTTGATTGAAACAAAAAAGATTGTACTGTGTCCTGCATACCTGACATAAGAACAGCCTCAATGCTCCTGGTAGTTTTTCCTTGCTAAGGAAAAGGTCTAGCAAAATTTTATGGACACAGTCAATAGAGGCAATAATGGGCAGCACCAAATTTTTATTGTAACACAAAAGATGGGAGAAGCAGGTACAAAGTGACTCTGTCTTTTCCTTCCAACATCCACAGGAAAATCAACACTCTTGGCAGGCCTCTTGGAGTTTGTCAGCTTAACAGAATTATAGAATAACAGGGGTAGAAAAAACCGTGTTGCCATGCACCTGATCTATTAAAAATTGAAATTGAGCCATGGGCTTGCATGGTTGAATTATATCAGAAAAACACATTCAAGATCCAAAGCCATCTGAGAACCAGAAAATATTTCAATTTTCCATATTAAGAGCAAAACTCTCTCTCTTTCCTTTTCATTATTACCAATGTTATTTTTTATTATTAGTCTTACTATTACATTTTCAATTATTAAACTGTTCTTATCTTAACCCACAATTTCTGATTCTCCTCCCCATCTCACCTAACAGGGTCAGAAGGAGTGAGAGAGCAGTTGCATGCTACTTACTTTGTGCCAGAGCTTAAATGAACAGAAGGAAAAGGAGGAGAGGGGAGATGAAGTGAGGTGGTGTGAGCACAGATGAGAAAAGGCAAGGCAAGTGAACAAGGCAAGGGGACAGCAACTTTGCCACACAGTTGTCCCCTAGAGAAAACAAAAACCCCAAAACAACATCATACCTACTATTCAAAGGCTTTCTAAAAGTATACACAATTTTTAGAGGAGGAAATGACTTGAGGAAACTACAGGTGCTAAGAAAAATAAGACTGCTCTGCAGAGAATCTGTTGGAAGCATAAGCAAAAAAGAAGCAGTATTTCATACTGGACTTGCAGGCTCTACTTTTAAGCTATGGATGGGGTGTCAATTTTGCTTATCTGAAAGAAAATACAGAACCAAACAATAGTATCTTGAATAGAGATGTTTCTACACAGCATTATTGGCAAGTATTATAACCAATAATTCACTGGTAAAGTTAATTTCTGCAAAAAGTATACTATAGAAAATAGAAGAATGCATCTGTAGACTAATAGATTTTGACCATTCACGTGAATGGCATTAAAAACTGCAGGCTGATTTCATAATGCACTAATTTGAAATCAATGAGTGAGCAGGGATTTAATTTACATGCCAAAAAGCTGTAGAGCCTTAATTCCAACAACTGAATTCTCCTAACATGATGTAGAATTTACCATATGTCATATGCCTTCAAGCAAATCACATTGAACCTCCACCTAAGCCTTTATCTTCTTTATTCAAGGCATGCTTCTTGCTTAACTGCATCAGAATATTTAGGGCAAAATAAAGATTTTTGTTAACTTTTGCATTCCCCCCAGTAAAAACATTTCATAAATTATATGGAACTAGATTATGGGGTATTATTTGGAGTGTATCATAGTGTCTCCTTTCAAAATATGAGCTGGGTTGTTTTCCTCATCCAGTTTTCTAATCACCCTAGTGTGAATCACTCATCTTATATATAGAAAATATAGGTTATGTTCCTTTTGTATCTGAGTATCTGCAACAATTACTGAAGAGGCATGCAAAATATTCATGGAAATGACTGCAGAGAAAAAAGCCCAAAATCAACCTAGGTAGCAAAACTCCTGAGCTCATGTCCTGGTTCATTTCCAGACCAGGCAAAAATCATGATCTGCATTCTCCTACATTCCATTGGAAAGGCCTCTAATTATTTATTCACTCACTTTATCTCTGTTTCAAGTTCAAGAAATTTTCCTGGCTCGTGAGTAGAAAACCGCTCTTTAAAAGGGTATTAGATACTCAGAGGTTTCAAACGAGACATGTCAGAAAAGAAAAAAACAAAAGCAAATTGCCCATTCTCCTCAACCAGCTCCTACCACCCAGAAGCCCTTCTGCTCCAGAGGCTGCCACACTTTTTGTAGGCTCATCTCATGTTGACTCTGAGCAAGTTTCACATAACTTTCTTTTGTCCAGCTTATTTTTTTCTTTCAAACTAGTCCTGAAAAAGACAAAGTAAAAAAACATGCAGGCAATCCATCCTTTGAAAACTATTTGTCAGGTAATATACATATGAATTTTGTGTTAAAACCCTCTGAATTTCCACCAGAAAGTGAGATCCCTAGCCATTTCCAATGCCTCATCTTCAGAGCTATTAAAAAGTTACGCAGTAAAACTACGATAAATACAAATATTTCACCAAAGATGGAACTACACGTGTGCTTGACACAATACCAGTGCAAGATGCCTTTTAAGTCTCAAAGCTACTTTCAGTGGCAATCCCAGAAATTTAGGACAAGCTAATTAAGAAATCAAAATACTTTCTTTAAACAGCAGCAAGATCTTAAACCCTACCTAAATCACACCTCATTGCAAAACATACACCTCTTTGCTGCAGGCAGAGGAAGATGTTAAATGGCAGCAAGTCATAGTGGTGTTCAGTTGTGTACAGAAGCACCACCTGGAAGCCCCTATTTTCCAGCTCTCCTAGGAGAGCCCATAACATTTGTAGCTGATGCAAATTTACAGTAAGAAAACAGGAACTTAAGATACAGTAAAGAGAGAAATATAAGGAAAGTCCAGATAGCATGGAAGTCCTTTCCACTTAGCTTCAATACATGTTTAGACATATATGTTGAATGTGCTACCAGCCACTTATCTCTCTTATCTTGTCCTGGGGTCCATTAGGCACTGCATCACCAGCCAGCTGAGAGTGGTGATTGTCACACTCTGCTCTGCACTGGGGCAGCCTCAGCTCGAGTCCTGTGTGCAGTTTGGAGCATCATAACGTAAGAAAAATATTAAACTGTTAGAGGGTATCTATCCAAAGTAGGAACACAAGGATGTTGAATGGACTTGAGGGGAAGCCATATGAGGAGTGTCTGAGGTCACTGTTCAGCCTGAAGGAGACTGAGGGGAGACCTCATTGTAGCCCACAGCTTCATCCTGAGGGGAAGGTCAGGAGCAGACACTGATCTCTTCTCTCTGGTGACCATGACAGGACCTGAGGGAATGTCATGAAAGTGTGTCAGGAAAGGTTTAGGTTGGGTATTATGAAAATGTTCCTCACCCAGAGGGTGGTTGGGCTCTGGAGCAGGCTCCCCAGGGCAGTGGTCACAGTGCCAATCCTGACAGAATTCGAGAAGTATATTCCACTCGAGCAGCATTCTGCTGCTCCAACCTCAAGGCCCTCCTGGTAGGTCCCTACAAGCAGCTGCTTGTACAACGGTAGCAAGAAGGAGAAAACTCCTGTAACAAACAAAGAGCCTCAGATCAGAGAGACTGTGTGTATGTTGAAGGAGGAAGTATTTTTGAAAATCTGTGGTAGACTATCTAGAAATGCAGGACTATTTTATGTCTGAGTACAAGTGAAAAAAAATTGTAACCATAACTTTGACTTTGTAACTCTCTCCTCCTTGCTGCTGCATTACAGCAAGATCACTAGAAGCAGAGAACATTGCTCTTTTACACCAGCTGCAGTAGCTCAAATGTAAGCTCTCCAGAAAATCTGGCCCACACTCACACTAAAACATGTACAACACAGGTGGAATCAGAGACCTAAGCTGCTAAAACCACTCTTCTCTGCAGAGTGTGTGCAAACAGACTTGCAGGCAGATTTTATCAGAGACAACAGAAGGCATTTCTGACATACAGGAAATGCACCATTCTTCCCCCCTCCAAAGCCTTAAAATGTAATGTCATTTCTAACTAGCATGACATAGCAAAGCTTGGTGAAATTTGGAAGGTCACCTGCTTTTGAAAGTGAAAAAAACCCATGTTCCTATATTTGCTTCAGAGCCAAACCACTGTCTGAACTGCCTTTCACAAAGTTTTACAATAGATGTCTGCTGTTCTTTACAATAGTATTCTGAAAGCCACTATTTATAAAGAAAAATATTACATAAATGTTTATTTAGTTTATAACATCAACCCCAAGTACTTTTACCCTAATTTCACCATATTTATTTCAATTTTATAGTCCAAGATAGTGCCACAGGAACAAATAAAAGATGAAACTGCTTACAATTTTCTATGTGAAAAGTGGCCCTGTCGTCCATTTCATTCTGGAAAATGCCCGGTTCAAACAAATGGAGACTCAGCCCATGAACAAGCTTCAAATTCTGAGTGAAAATGGAAGCTGAGCCTTGTAAGAATCCATTAGAAACAAAATATTCAAAAAGTACTTTCAAATCCAATTCCTAACTTTAGCTTCCTTGTGATGCTTGGCATAAATCAGATCATTTATTTAGGAGCTGACAGATTTTTGGCATGTTCCTCAATTTAATTTAATTATGATTTTGACTGCTATTTTGTTTGTCATTTTATTCAAAGCATTTTACAAAGATCCTTGTTACTCTAGATGTATAAAGAGTTTAAAATTTGAGAGATTTTAATAGGTTATCACTGCCTATATTTGTACAGGCTGAAATATATTAGCAACAGGACACAAAAAAAAAAATCTCACACGTAAGAAGTGATGAGATGTTTAGAAAGGAATCATATTCCTAAATACTACTATGTCAACAAAAACTTCATGTATAAATCTGAGCTAAACCAAAGAATTTACACAAGTTGATCTATCAATGTATCCGCTATCATTATCTAGAACAATCACACAATAACAGTTTAGCCAGACTTTTTGAAAATTCAGAAGAAACTCTCAAGTAATTCTTTAAATCTGCCATTTTTCAATTAGTTAACCTAGCTGTGCCACAATCTGTCAAGAGCTTTGTGTGCTGCTCCAGCTAGGCAGCTCTCAAAGTACAGGCCCAATTTTCTCTTTTTAAGATACTCTCCCAGGCTTCCTATATTTGTTTTCACTTTCCTTTTCTTTATGCCATTTTTACTGTACTATCCAGATGGCAAAGAAATGCTCAGACCTATTTACATAAATACAATTTCAGACATCAGAGAGTTAGAGAACACATTGTAGGGAAAACAATAAAGATAAACAGATTTCAGGTGAGTGCAATCAAACAATCTTGCAGTCTTTTTTTTTTTTCTAACATACTCTGCAAAAGAATGATATACTAAATTATAAAATATTATTCAAAAAAAAAGACCTCTTAGTATCTAACCTTTTAATCTGGAAACAATAAAAACTACTTTAGGTAAAAGGAAATACGAAAGCAGCAGGCTAGGCATTTACATTGAAGAATTCAACCATTTATGCCAGGTGACAAACTGGGTCCCCTGTGGAATCCAGACCACAATATCAGGCACGAGGCAGATCCTTTGCTACTGTATGCATCTCCTATTTATTTGGCCCCATCCAGCACAGAAGGAAGTCCCCAATTTACAGGTGTTTCACTTTGCACTCTCCACACAGTGCAAATTCAAAGAAAAGACAGAAGGCAGTGAGGATCCAATATGTTCTAGTGCCAAAATCAACTTTGGGTAATTTTGGGTCTTATAATTAGACTCTCAGTGTGGAATATTTTAAGAGAACATGGCTCAAAATTATGCCTGGCATAGTTCTATTCATTTTCTGAGAGATTAATTTAGCTCTTTTATTGTTTATGCTGTTTCAGACATTACATATAGGTATCAGAATAAGTCAGAAACAGAGACTAAATCATTGACTGCATTTACCTCAATCACTATGTATACCCTAATTGAATCACAAGCAAAAATGATTGCATGAACTGAATTTATCCAGAATTGATAGTCTGATTTCAAATCAGCATTGAGCCTACATTATTCTGACCAAACAATATAGCTTGATAGCTCATCTCACTGTCTAATGAAGTAACATTTGCATAATGCATGAATCCAATTTAGGAAAACTGAAACTGCTTTGCCTTAAAGACGGCCAGATGTTTAGTGAAGTGAGCATGTGCTCAAGGGACAATTTCACCCAGAATAATGAAGACCAAGACTGAGACAGATAAGTAATACAGGAGGAAATATTTTATTTCCCTTTGCAGTGGGAAAGACCAGCAAGCATTTTGGTGATTCCAATTCTTCAGCTACCAGAAACTGTAAAATTAAAAAGACACTCCTGCACTCTTAGACAAACAATAAAAAAGCTTTTCTGATTCCAATATAATAACTAGGATAGTAACTTTCTCTTATTCACAACTTTGACTGCTTTGTAATTTGACCTCAATCTACAGGATTTCTAGGTGATGAAAAACACATGCTGTGCACACTGCAGCAAATATACCTCAGGGAAATATTTACCTGGAAAGCCGCTTGAAAGCATAGAGCTGTCAGAGTCTGATATATGGAGTGTGTGTAAACAGATGACAGTTATTTCTTTGTCTCAGTTAGCCAACACACTCCACCAAACATGAACTATCAGCCAAAGCTCACTATCCCTGGAGTTCACTAGCTACTGTTTCCAAGAAGGATTTTGAAAGGCAAGGTCTGAAAACAGAGGTAACTCGTTGGTTACACAATACAGGTGGAAAAAGTCATAAAATCTTGTGCATACATCCTTATTCTTATCTGAGAGAGCTATTGCAAACTTCTAGCCTGTTTAGATAAATATATTCTGGATAAAAAAAAGAGTCATTAATCAACAGACAACATAGAGAAAGGTTAGTACATACTGAAGCAGAAAAAGATGCAACACACAGGAAAGGTGACGAGCAGCTACCACTTGCAGAGATTACCAGGAGCACAAGTACAGAGCCACAATACCCATGTCACTTTTGAGCTTGTGCTTTTCCGTATTCAACAGGATTATGAAATTTAGTTTCCAGGATTCTTCTTTTGAAGGATTTAGTAATCTCTCTTGAGGACGACAACCAGGAGTTTGGAAAGAGCATGGCTGTCTTATGAAATGTTCTCAAAATAGCATCCAACCATTTTTGGCCTTCCTCCTCTCTTGCAGTTCCCCATGCCGTATTACATTTGTTCTGTTTCTTCCATACAGTCTTCACAGGAACTTTCGAGTTCATATAACAGCAATACAGAAGCAGACTACATGACAGCGTAATCATCATTGTCTATGTCAACATGTCAACATGATGAAGAGTCTGCAAGACCAAGCACTTCCATTTTTCTTTCTCTCAGTTGGTCTAAATTCCTTCCTTCAAACATTGTTATTTGAAATCTCAAAACAAAAAAGGTACAACAATCCTAATACTATATCCCATATTTTTTGTTTAGGCCAGAGCTCCTAAGAAAGAATACTTACCAAAATCATAACAGATTTCTTCTGGTATGCCAAGAATTACACAGATTTCACTTAAATGTGTAATCTCACCTTATTCAAATATTCACTAACTATGCAAAGAAAATACCACAGGAGCTGATGTAAGTATGTATTAATAACTGTTGGCATTTGTGTTAAGCTAAACACTATAAGAAAGATCTTGACACCCTCATACTTTTATGAACCTGTTGCAATTTTCATAAGTCTGACGTGACAAATAAAGGGCCACGTTCACAAAGGTATGGAGGCCAGGTATTTAATACCTCCCATTACTAAGTTCCTTAAATACTTTTTAAAATTCTGTTTTCCTTGAAAAATACACAAAAGTAATTGCAAGAAAGCAAGAATAAGTTATCCCTGTTCCTAAGTCTCCCAAAAAATGCAGTTTGCTAGATAAATTATGGGGTAAGCACAGGAAAGAGTCAGAAAGGAAGACAGTAGATTTTTGGTTTAAGAATCTCACAACAGCCTTGAGAATTTATTTTCGTAGACCCCTGAATAGTTTCCATATTTTAACTATATATAACTTTAAAAAACTCTCAAATAAAAGTTATTAAAATTATTATATTACCATTAAAATGCCTGTTGCTAGTTTTAAAGTAGCAACTAAACTTTAATGTCTGAGATGTTTAACTACAACATATCCAAATCTCTGTAGTAAAAACTATCTTACTCTGTATAGCGTACAAAAAGTTAATAGTAGTTATAATGCAGCTTCCTCTCACAAAATTTCTTCAGCTTTCAAGGGTTGCAAATAAAATTTGCAGTAGTGGGAAAAGAGCCACAAAGTTTCATGAGAAGATAGAACTTTTAAGTGTAGAAAGCAGCTTGCCCAACACAACACAGTATGTAACAGAATCTTAAAATCTAATGAAAAGCAGACACAAAAGAAGGCTATGTTGGAAAGAACTTTGAGGAAGAAAGCAATGAAAACATATAAAGAACCTAGAATATCACTATTTTTGATCACATGAAAGCCCCTTATCCAGAACAAGAAACTAATAAATTAGAACTACTCTTATTTAAAAGGAGGAATGTGTTAGCAAAAGCATGGAAGTGCTGAGATATGATACAACCCTGCAGGCTGTAGACTATTTTAATTGCAGAAACCAAGCATTTGTATTATTCTTCATTTCTATGTAGTCATTGAGCAGAAATACCTTGTCTGTACCAGAAAAAGCATATCTGAGAGTTCTTAAGAGACACCATGTTCATTTAAAAAGCTTGAAAGGAAATGTAATACAATTCTCTAAATCTTATTTTTCAGCAATCTGATAAAAAAGGAAATTATTTCCAATTAGACTGATGACAAGCTCTCTTGTGGAAAAAAAAAAGTAAGGTAGGGCAGGTTCTTCTGGGTTTTGCTCATTGTAATAATGGTGTGGAAACAAATCAGCAACATCCATTTGCTTCCTGAATAAATCCATAACTGAAAGAAGAAAGGAAGGAAGGAAGGAGTACCAAACTCTCAAAGGAAGACCAAACTCTCAAAACCATAGTTTAAATTACATCAATATCATTCAGGAATCCAATAAACAAGTCAACACAACAGTAATTACCCTTTCATGGAGCAATCATAGAAAACTCAAACTCTAAAACAAAGTTGACAAACACATGACCATGCAAAAATGAAATTGATTTAGGCCAAGAGATTGTCAATTTACCCTAAAGTAATTCAGTACTCTTTACAGCAATTTAGCTATAGTTTTTCTAAACTAACTTTTCCAAATCTTGGCAATAAAAAAAATGTGAAGCTATGTATCGCTGAACAGGCAAGAAGGGTAACTACTACTTTCTAAAGGAACTTCAACACTGAGTACGCTGCTTCTAAAGCCTAAGGTCTGCAGGCCAAGAAACAAGTTATTAAAGTGGGAGAAATCAAGCTTTAAAAAGGACTAGGCTGAAAAGGAGTTTCTTACTACTTTTTTCCTCAAAGAGGAAGTACCTGTTAAATATTGTCAAGCTGTTTATCTATGGAAAAAACATTCAGCCTAGCTGCTCTTCAAATCTTTTTTAATACTCACTACTGAGCAGATGAGACATTTAATTTTCCTATCTTACTGAAATTAAATTGCTCATTTGTCATACACTTTTTGAGACAACACTAAGGCTAAGTTAATCCATATTTGACAATCTGCTTGAATTCTGATAAGACAGAGCAGCAGACCTAAGATCAGTCCATTAACAAAGACTTGTGACAGATCTATCACTCTTCCAAGAAGTAAACTGGATTTCCTGACAATGCAGTAAATTATGGTAGTATGTATTTTACTGCTACACATCACAGCACACAAGCTAAATTGCAGAAAAATGAACATTATTCTAGTCCATCCCATTGCACCTCAAACAAGGGCAGCCTAAGGCCCTTCTTTATCCAAGTCTATCTCCAATGCCCTGTTTTAGTTACACAAAGTGGTGCTCTAGAGAACACCAAATGTAGAAACTGCCAAGGTGATATGTGCAAAAATCAATCTATGTTCATTTTCTCAGTGCCAGCGTCTTCTTTTCCAGTCAGTTTCCCTTTTGAGATTATAAGAGCCTCTCACAAAGTCAGTGGTGGAAGAGAAGCCACAGATAAAGTTTCATTTTATTACTACTACCACCCAGAAACATTTTCATGGTGAAGTATTGACTGCCACAGCTTAAAGCAACAAGAATGAGCCTTTACAAGAGGTGATTTTGTTTTATCAGAAAAAAGTCTGTTAATCTTAACAGTTTTCTAAAATGCATACCTTTTTTTTATCATGAGAGATCCAGACTTAATGACAATATATAAATATGCTCTAGAAACAAGAACAGTAACCTGATCACAATCTAGAAAAATGTTTAAGTGTATGATTAGTATATTAGCCCTTGTAAACAAACAGACCCACTCAGACTAAAATTTAGTACATGAGTGTTTTCTTATGTCACAGAGCAAAAAAGGAGCTTGTAAGATTTCAGGGAAAAATACAAATACCCCAAGGCATTCCATTATTTTAGTGATTATCTGAGCTCATCAACTGGAAAACTCACTCTTCAAAAATAACTGAAACCATCTCTCTACACAATTGCTTTATAAATAGATTAGGTAAGATTGTGAGATAGAGTTAGAAAAACACACTTCAAGTTAACAATGAACAGGGCATCAGCACTGCGCTCAAACAATGACTTGCACTATCTTTGAGAAGATGTCCATAAAAAAAAAATACTTGGGGTTATTTCACAGTGGGCTGAAAACGGGATGAAATCTGGCTATAAAGTAGCTTTGCCATATGATGGAAAGATTCACCAGGCTATGTTTCTATAAATGCAGCTGTTCTAACAATAATTTTAACTATCAAGCAAATAGACATAAAGACTGAAAACATGCAAGAAATTCAGGCTTAATTATAAGCTTTGAGTAGTATTTTACATGAGCCTCCAGATCAAGACTAGTCTTTTAGATACCTGTAGTGTCTAGTGGAAAAGCGAAATGAGCATGTGGGACTTTGAAACTTCTTTGAAGTTCAAAGTCTACCAGTACATTAAGGGGCAAAATAGAGTAAAATTTGCTTTTATTTTAGAACACTTAACTGAACAAATGAGAAATACAGCACCCATAAAGATATATGACATAGCCTAGAGAGTGGACACAATAGAATGAAGTGATGATACACATAAAAGAAACACTCTGAATTGCCATTTAAGGATGCTTGAGAACAAAGAGATTACCATATATCCAGCAGATAACCAATTACTATTTTTATGGACAGGTAAGTAAAGTTTACAAGGTTGCTTCTCACACTCTCTTCAGCATTCTTTCTGTACAGCTGTGTTAAAATGAGATTCCAGTTGGACAAACCACACAGGTGTAAAATTCTTCCTTCACTAGCAATTTGTGTTGCAATCTCAGATTCTTGTAGCTACCCTGTATCTGTATGTGTGAATGCACAAATACACAAGCTTTCAGTCCACTGAGGTTTAATAGTCTATTTTATCTCAGAGTGTTTACCTTTCTGTCTCACGAAACTACTTCTAGGGGATTTTTCCCCACCACTATTTATGTCTAGTTGCCAATTTGTATATTGGTCCCTTTCCCTTTTCTGTTCTTTTATAGACAAGCCAGTATTGCTTATCTGTGGAAAACCAGGCTACACTAAGCCATGTTAAGGCTGTGTTTTACAAGGCAATTTATAAACCTTTACAGCTATTGACAAGAACCAGAGGGTTGACAAAAATGGATCACAGATTTTAATGCAAAATCATATGCTTTCTAGAAACCATTTTCAATGAAAAATACTAAAGAAAAAAAATTTAAAGATAGATATATAAAAACTGAGTAATATGGAATTCATACATCTGGTTTGTGATATAAAGCACAGGGAAAAATTTTTTAAAATCACAAATTAATTCTAAAATTCAAAAAAATTAATTAAAAATAACTCATTTGGAAGATCCTTAAAATTCCCTAATATAGTGGAAGAGTATTCCTCATAATCACAGATATAACAAAGTCTTTCAAAAAGAAAAGGTTGAATTAAAATCTTTCATCCTACAATCTAAGGTCTATAATGACATTATACCTTGAAATGGCAGATTTCTTTAACTTCCTTTATTAAATGATGAAAACCAAAACAAAAAGATGTATATAGGAACATACAATTTGGACCATAGAATGCAAGTAAATTTGTCATTTACTTTTAAATAAACCAGTTTTTGTATTCTTTAAATGAGTCTAAGCTCACATCCTATTATGTTTTGTGATAAAGGACAGGCAACAAGATATTTATACATAAGTCGGCTTTCATTTATTTAAAAGACAGCATAAAATTTTTGAATGGGCATTCATGTATCTCAGAATTTTAAATTTCAAAATAGTCATGTATAATATCAATAATATCTACCATTTCATAACATCATACCATAACTCAAAATGCTGAAATTACATCTTTAAAGCTAGTGCCTTTCACAACCACTTCCTAGTATCACTCAGTTCATGATTCAGTCTGTTTTTCCTTTTCTATTATTGCACCTATTACTTTGTATCAGATTTTTTTAAACCATCACCCAAACAAAACTTCCATGTCACTGACAAAGGAAGAGTCACCCCTGTCTATTCAAAAACAAGTTTCTATTGTCTTCATAAAGATATTATAATTATGAGTCTCTAATAGAAGAGCAACAACATTGCTGTTTGATTTTTTCTGGAAATCTTGAGGTTTAAAATAGACATATTGAAAGTAGCTAGAAAATTAGTAAATAATAAGGGGAAGTGGCAGAAACTGTCCACAAAAACTCTGGAATGCAGAGTTAGCCCTATATTCCTGTGGATTATGGTGTCTTTGCCACAGAGCATTACCTCTCCTTTGACTTGAAGCCTTTTTGAAGGCGTCCCTAACATTTCTTCCCCTTGTGGCAGTTACAGCCTCAGTCTAAAAAGATTAATTCTTCCTTGTATTCACATACAATTCATCTGAGATTAACTTTGCTACAAGTAGGTGTCTGATAGCAACTTTTTCCTGATTGTTAAAGAAACAGTTAGATATTAATATTCATACTCAAGTCTAAGCATAATTTCAACAGTTAATGATATCTGAAAAGATTTGCGCTCCAAAACTGGCTTGAACATTCAGCTGAACACCCATTGAAAAAATATCTTAAAGAAAACTATTTCCTAGGTTTCACCCACTGGATGAAAATTACTGATGAAAACTGATCAGAAAATATACATGCAGAGTTTGGTTTCTAGAGAAGCTCCACATGATTTTCCCTCAGAAGTGCTGCAGACTAAGAAAAAAGCAATTGAGCTAAGGTCTCACTTTGGAAGTACACAGCAGGAAAGTCCGCCTTGTACATGTTGATGATCTCACTCTTGAAATAGAGGAGATGGAAATCAATGTAATCATCGTTCTTTTTGCTCAATCAACCCCCACTTTGCCGAGTTGCCTGGACAGAACAGCTCAACTTTTAATAATAATTTAGGGGAGAAAAGTTAAAAGTTCTTGTCCTGGTAAGAAAAAGAGGTGGGTTCTACCAAGAATCCCCTTTTTTTTTTCCTCCTGAAATGGGAATTTCATGCACATTCCTCTCCCTTTGAAACTTCAGTTATATGACAGATATCAGATCAAAGATGGTCCCTTCTTTCCTCTTCCTCTGACACAGGTAATTTCTAGCTACTATTTCTGTTCAGCTCTTTGTGTACCCATGCTTCAGAGCTTCACAGTCTACATGAAAAAAAGCTTACTTAAAGTAAATAGTTATTTTTAATTCCAAAAAGTGTTTGATTTTTTTTTTCTTCCAGTAGACCAAAACAGGGCTACCGAACAGTGTAGCCTAACAGTTGAAATAACACAACCTGGGGAAAAGAAACTTCTCAATCTGTTCTGCCAGTGCAGAGACCAGCCACCACAAACTAATTCAGCAATGCAAAGAGCAAGAACACATTGTCCCCACTGTTTTTGAACAGAGTACCCATTCCTAGAGCAAATGCAAGCCAGAGGACCTTCCAATAAATTGTTCTACAGAGAAGTCATTGTGGTAGGCCATCAGGGAAGGGCAAGATAATTGGCTATTTATTAGTTTAAGAATGGAGCAGCTACTCCCACTGCTTGACATTCAGCGCTTCACATGAAATATCAACACATTTCACAGTCGTTGAATATGACACCAAGTTGTCCACAGCACATAATTTGTTCTGTGTTTACTTACCAGATTTTCCACTGACAGGGTGCCTAGGAGTCTCTTGATACCTTAAGTTTTAGATTTCATATTTTTCAAATTCTGTACTGCCTTAGTGTGTGATTCTGAGCTTCATATAAAGTGTTAGCACATTCTCTTCACAGCTTAGTTAGACAAAACAATCCTTTTCCAGCCCAAGAACCAAGGACACCGTTACAGCTTCAGGCCCAAAAAGCACAACAGAAAACTGAGGGGAGCAATCTGGGAGGATGGAACTTTATTACCTGAAGCTGAAACTGGACAATTAACCCCAATATGTAAATGGACCAAAACTTATCAAAGTGTGAAAATTCATGACTAGTTGTCCATCTCACGTCCATCTTGGGTCCATCTCGGGTGTAGCCTCAGCCAGGCTCTTCTACTGCCCAAGGTTCATCCTTTGAAGGCCTTTCAATAAATATCTACTTTATTCCTTTAACTTTGTCCAGCCTCTGTTCCAGGTCGCCTCTCAAGGCATCACTCTGACCACCTTCTATTTGATATGCTGCAATGATTTGTCTTCTTTTATATTTATAGGCAAACCAAAGAATAAGGCTGAACAGATACCTTTTAAATTCAGGAGCTTTTCTTCCAAAAATACAAAAGACACATGCAATGCATTCATTAGATTCTTACAGGAACACTGTACTTAGCAGCCTTTGAATGGCATTGTGGAAAAGAGACATTGCTTTGAAGAGATTATTTAAAAATCTTTAAGTACAGTAAGGTATTAACAGGTCCTCCATTTCCAAGTTATATTAAAAAAAAATTAATTTAAGAAGAGGAATTATATGATGAATCCAAATGCAAAAGCTGCACAAGCAGCCACAAGCTACCCATAAACCCATAGCTACATAAACATTCAGCTTGCTTTCTAAATCTGAATATGTTGCTGCAGCACTGAGGAAAGACCTAAACAGTTCAGACTGTGACAACTGACCAAACATAGGTTTATTATTGCCACACTATCACACTCTTTCGGTTTCTCCTGCCTTTACTCATGCAGTTTATCTATGTACAACTTCTTCAAAATTATACTTTAATGTTCAAGATTGTCGGTAACTCAGTGAAAGAAAAGCAAACACTGAACAGATGATGAATTCCAAATAAATATGCTGTTATTATATGATGACTTTCATTAACTCCACATTATGAAGCTCTGTATATTTGACTGCCTCTTGAAACAACAGCTCAAGAGTTTTCTTGAAAATGACTTCACTTCATACCTCTTTTTTCCTAAGATAGCTATTTTACCTCTGAAAATCTACCACCATTTTTCAATAGACAACATAGAGCATAATACTGCTTGTAGGTTTGTTCTCTTGATGAGACACAAAAACCAGAATTATAGCTGAAGACAGACTAAATCAGAACCAAAGCAAAAGTAAGTATTGATGCCAAGATCAGCAATCTAGATAAAAATCTTTGTAAGTCACTTACCATATTTATTGATGACACAGGACCAATGCTGTTGACATAAATGTCAACATCAATAACTGTTGGTTTTACTGTGGAGAAAAAAAAATATTATTATTTTGCAGACAACATAAATAATCACTTTAAATACTTTTTTCCCCCAATAACCATGAGGGTTTTTTCCTCAGGTACAACTAGTGAGAAATATGGATGATGTATTTTTTAGGAAAACATGGTTCTATTTCTTGTACCCAACCAAAAAATTTGCCATGAATTAAAACTTGTACCACTTCATCATCACAATTCCAATTTGTCTCAGCAGAAATTTTTAAAGAAACTTTCAGTGCTAGGCACAGTAGCTCAAAGTGAAGCTCAAACCTAAGATGTCTGACATGAAAGTAGAAATAACACAGCGTATTATTTTTGCCCTCTGCCTCAACATTCAGGTCCTTTAGCCTGTTTGTTCTACATCAAAACAGTCTTTCCAGACTTCTGCATCTCATCAGCCCTGAAATCACCCTAACTTAGACTAAAATCTCTATGAAATCTGATTAGTTAAACCTAAGCAACTGTTTTTTCAATTTAGACTCATTCCCTTCAGTCCACACTGCCTTTGCACTCTTTCATTCAAAGGCTTTTGAATTTGATATGGTTTAGTCAATGCACATTTCTCATACGATCATCCATGTTTTCAGACTTCCAGGAGTTAGTAAACCATGACAAGTTCTGTATCCCTTTCTTTTGCTGAGGCCACTAGGATTTTTCTTTCTTTCAGCATCTTTGGTGTCAGTGTAGCTGCTGGACATTATTGAGCTCTTATTGGTGACATAAACTAAACTCTAAAATAATGCCACTTTTACACCAAAAGACACTTTTTTTTTTTTTTTTACTTATACTGCCATTTTTCCAACCCCACAGATTATATATTAAGCTCTAAATTGAGATCTAAATTAGTGGCTTACTTTCTCCAGACTTAGGTGACTCAAAACTAAGCATAAAGAATAAATGCTGTTTTAACCTGCCGTCTTGGGTTATGGAACCAAAAAAATGTGTATTCTATTTCATCTGTTGAAAGCAGTTTGGGAAATGTAGTTTTTTGTTTTGTTTTTTTTTTTTTGTCTCTTGTAACTACGGGGGGAGGGGGGTGGATGCTTTCTGATAATGGCCCAGCTGTTAAAACTAGGTGGGGTA
>VZUI01074544.1:0-24796 GCA_013401135.1 Cettia cetti
GGCGCCTCCAAGGTGACCCCCGCGCCGGGTAGTGCTGTCGCCGGCCGTGCCCTCGGCCCCGGGGACGGCGACACCGGGCCCGCCGCCGCCGAGCTGCGCCGTCCTGTCCGTGGGGGAGCGGGGCCCGGGCCGGCGCTCCGCTGCAGGCGGAGAGGCCGCTGGGTGACATTCCTGTGTGTGATGTATTGATTGTTAGAAGATCGTATTTTGCGTTTGAAGGAGGTAACTCACTCTCCCGTAACTGTACATATAGGTGTGCATACATGATCCTTTGCAACCGGTGTAGAAGTTCTTACTCTGCCTGTTTAAAACTTAGCAGCAAACATTTGAACTGATAACAACAATGCTGTTTTCTCTCTTACCAAAGCACCATGCTTCGACTGCTTGCTGTCCCCAGGACCCTGGCTGGGGTCACCCAGTCCTCCAGAGTATGTGGTAAGCGTCTGTAGTTTATACCTGGGTCTCTGGTGATAAATGTATGTGCAGTCCATTTACCGAAGGGCACGTATGCATACTCGGTTTGCAGGCTGAGGGATTCTGTGTTGCACTCTTGGTAGAATTGGGATTCTATCAGCACTCTGTAACTAAAATCAGGACTGGGAGGGGGGAGTGTCTGATGATTTCCATCTAGTAGTAAGGTAAAGTTGTTTTTGTTTTCTTTTTCCGTGTTATTCAGGGCGTACAACTGCAACAGCAGCCAGCAACCAAATAGAGGTGTTTGTGGATGGCCATCCTGTATTGGTCAACCCCGGAACCACAGTTCTGCAGGTGTGGGGAATGGCATTCTCAATTTTCTGGGACTTCACATCTCACTTCTTGGCAGCATCTTCTGTTCCATACAGCAAAAAGCCACCTGCCTTTACATTGTTTCTGGCAATTCTTTAGGAGTGTTATAACTGTGATGCGATTTCATGTGACAGAAATCCTTGGGGGAATACAGCGTTTGAAAAAGAAAAATATGCCATGCTTGCTTGAAAGAAGATGCATGCAGCATCAATCCCAGCTGCAAAACTTTATGCAATGCAATAACAGACTTTGATAAATTGAACTTCTGTCTCTGAACACTATGTGACCTCGTAGTCTTTCAGAACCTGTACATTTTGTGTTTTGTTACGGTGTGTCTTTGGGTAAATGAGAGATTGTCTCCTTTTAGTTATTAGTTGTTATGATTCAGAGTGCCCTTCCTTAACTGCATTTGTTATTCTTGGTGTGGGAAGAAAGGGAACCTGGATCTCCCAGCTTCTGGTGCACATTGTCATGTTTCAGGCTGAAATTTCAAGTAAAAGTGATTTTAAAGAAGCCATTAAGTGAAGATGGGGTATAATGAGTTAGAACATTAAAATCTGCAATTTATTTCAAAATATAGTTCTTGCTCTTTGGATACAAGTTCCTAATTTATTTAGGCATTAGAATGCCCCCAGCAGGAACTTAGTGTAATTTTTTCTTAAATGCTATTTTTTTTTAATTAGCTTTTCAGTTTAGCTGATGTAGTTCTTTTTGGTAGAAATTGTCAGAAAAACTAGATCCTGTTAGAGCTTTTTTTATTAAATTAGGTGGTATTTCTTCTGGCAGGCATAGCTGTAATGCTGTAGCATCGATCCCATTAACTGGGAGGGGTTTATGCAGGAGAGGCTGTCTTCATCTGTTCTCTGGAAATCTGCTGGCCCTGTCCTCCAGTCTCTTCTTCTGTCATGTTGTCTTTGAGTTTGGGGTCTGCTGAAGTTGAAGATTGACTGTGCTGGAGTATCTGTGTTGTTGAATTACCAGGAATCATTATGCCCATTTTTGCTCTCCTTATGTTTTTCAATTTTTACTTTCATGCACTGTTCCTTAAAGAGTGTATGTGTTCATTAAAAAGTTACTGGTATTGCTAGTGCTCTGTTTCAGAAAATTCTCTCTATTATTGGAGTAAAGAATGAAAGAGAGGTCAATTCTCATTTCCTCAATCACTTACAAAAGTTAGATAAACTATATTGGTAATTAATATCCTGACTTTTTTTTTTGTTCTATCACAGTTTTTTATTTATGGTCACTTCTTAAGATGAAAGGTCAAGTGCACTCGATTCTTGAGCACTGATAGTGTTACTCTTTGAAAAGCTGCATAGTGTTTTCTGAAGTGGAGCTGAAAAGTCTTAACTAAAATTTAATTTCCCTTTGTTTCAATTTTTTAATAGGCCTGTGAAAAGGCTGGAGTTCAGATACCTCGTTTTTGTTATCATGATCGTCTCTCTGTTGCTGGAAACTGTAGGATGTGTCTTGTGGAAATAGAGAAAGCTCCAAAGGTATTGTTTGTGTTTCACAGGAATTGCAATATGGAATTCAACAGGAAATTTTTACTGTGCTTTGGGCCTAGTTTAAATCTTGTAAATAATGGTTGTCATTCAGCTGCTCAAAGCAGTTTTTTTCTCAGCATCCCACTGGACTGCAGTGATTGCTTATGAGTCAGAGTCAGTTCTCAGGTTGTTATGGACTATCTTGCTCTTGGACATGAGCATTTGGTAGCCATGTGTTTGCTGTTAGATGCATTTAATGCTTTGTAGTTGAAGCTTCAGCCACACATTTTCAGCTGAAAATACATAAATAATAAACTTCAGATACTGTATGAATTTAGCTGTAGTATTGGTACCTGCAGGTTCATTCTAAGTAAAGATTGCAGTTAGTTAGTAGTTTATATTTTAATGCATTGGTATCTATTGTGAAATAGTTGATGTCAGGAGTCTTCAGCAGTACTAAGAAATCTATGCACATTCTTTGGAGTTCAGTCTTGGATTACACCTTTATACTCACACATAAAATGTTTTAGCTCACCCCAGCTTCAATTCCATCATTTGAGCTTTGTGTCTGTGGAAATGTTGGGTTGTCACTACAGGTGGAAGTCATGATGTGATTGAAAAGTAAGAGGGATTTGTTTACCAAGCAGGAGGTTTTGTTAATCTTGCAGTAATCTTGAGGAGAATTTTATTCCAATACTTTATACAGGCTTTGTGCATATAAATGTCTTGTAAATGATTCATACTCTGAACTTCAGTTCTACTGGTTTTCTAGATGTCTGCTGAAGCTCTTTGATTTGCCTTTGATTACACCTGACATTCTTAATGCTGTAACTGCTTAAATTGGGACTGGAAAATGTAATATTTTAAACTTTAAATAAATCATAACTAATTTTACCTTTTTATGTAGCAGATTATTAATAAATATGGCTTCTAGTGACTTTTTCAGTTAGACTAGGGTTTTTTTTTCCTTGCAGACCTCTTTATTTCTATTTATTTATAACAGATACCTGTGTTAGAATTTGGGAGGGGGGAGGAGGTAGGGGTTTGTGCCCTTGCTGAGAAGAAATATATTGTGTTTATGCTTGCTTTTTATGGTGATTGCAGCCAGTTGCTGCTTGTGCCATGCCAGTTATGAAGGGCTGGAATATACTGACAAACTCTGAGAAGTCCAGGAAAGCAAGGTACCTTTCTTTTAGCCTCCTTTGGCTGATTATTTATACTGTCTGCTAAATGATGTTGACATTAACTTCGTTCTCTCAACCTAACAGAGAGGGTGTAATGGAGTTCCTGCTGGCAAATCACCCACTGGACTGTCCTATCTGTGATCAGGGTGGAGAATGTGATCTACAGGTACAACATCCAATTAAATTATGTAGACTTATGTATAATGCTCTTGTTTTAGGTGAAATTGTGCTTTCCAGCAGCCTGGATATGTGTGTGTCCTGTGATCTGTTGTAGGACCAGTCAATGATGTTTGGCAGTGATAGGAGCAGATTTAGAGAGAGCAAGCGTGCTGTGGAGGACAAGAACATTGGCCCTTTAGTCAAAACCATCATGACCCGGTGTATACAGTGCACTCGATGCATCAGGTAAAGTCCTTCACTGAGGAGAGGACTAAGCAGGCATATTTGTGTCAGTTTGTTACTAGTGAAGGAAGCCCCGTGAGGGGTAGTCAGTTTTTAAAAAATTTCTTTTCTGATGATACTTAAAATTTTTATTTCTGTTAGTGACTGATAGGTGGTTTCCTGGAGCTACCAGACAGGAAATAGAGAAAGATGGCCAGTGCATGAAAGTGAAATCAGAGTTCTGCAGGGCAGAACTGGTCCCATGGTGTTGGTGCCAGAATGGATATGTGACTTCCTCAGCCACAAGTTGTAAGATTTATTTATTTTTGATAGCCTCTGTAGCTATATTTATGCTGTTCTGTAGCCCTGAGATGCTGTAATGGCTAACTTGAGCCAGATGGAAAAGAATACAATGTACCCAACTAGTTCTAGCAGGAACTTGTTAGTTAGGACTATTCTTGGACTCTGTGTACAGTGAGTACTGAACTGCTGTGGGTTTTGATTTAACTCCCCCTGGTTTCCCATGTCCTTTCAGAATGAAGTTCTGCAGATGGTCCCACATATGATGGCGCTGACTAATGCATCTAAACGATTGTTTTCTTCCAGGTGTATGAACTCATGTTTTGTCTTAAGAAAATGAGATGAGGGCTCAAAAACGTTCTATGTTGCATCTGTACATGCCAGATGTGTTTCTCCTTCTTTGTGCACCTACCAGGTTTGCTAGTGAGGTTGCAGGGGTAGATGACTTGGGAACAACTGGAAGAGGAAATGATATGCAAGTTGGTACTTACGTTGAGAAAATGTTTATGTCTGAGTTATCAGGAAATATTATTGACATCTGCCCAGTTGGTGCTCTTACCTCCAAGCCGTATGCCTTTACTGCACGCCCATGGGAGACAAGGTAGGTGGCTTAACTCATGCTGAAGATACAGCTTTCTCTGTTTGTTGTACACTTTATCTTAGAATATGTCCATCTGTGATACCAAGGGTTTTCTCTGATTTTTATTTTCTGCGTTTTTGTTGTAGACTTTCCCATAAACTGAATCCAACACAAATTTTGTTACAGCTTATTTAAGAAAAGGAAGGATGTGATAGCTTCCTTTGTAGACTGTTCTTCGTTTATTTTTACCCTAAAATTTATTGAACTTGTAGCTTGTGCTGATTGCTTAACAAGAGATGTATTTTCCTTTTATAAAGGAAAATACAAATTCATTAACTCACTAATTGTTGAGGATATTATTTAAAATATCTTGTGAAACTAAGCTGTTCAGCTTCAGAGGAGATCTCTGTGTGATCTTCTTAAGTAGTTGTTTAACCCTGTACAAGAACTGAAACAGATTCAGGAGACAGAATCCCAGAACATTAAGGGTTGGAGTGGACCTTGGAGGTCATTGTCACAACCACCCCTGCGATGGGTAGGGATGCCTCTCACTAGATGAGATTGCTCAAGACTTTATCCAGCCTGGCCTCGAACATAGGCACATGCTGGTTTGACCGTCCCAAGGATATTCAAAATCCCCCCGGAGCTGTAATTAGCCTGGAGGAGCAGGGGAGGCAGAGGAAGGTGCCTCGGCACGGCTGGGCTCTGCAGAAGGTGGAGGGTGTAATTACCAGCCGCGTCCGCTGGAAGGCTCCCGAAGCACGGAGCCGGCAGCGCTGCTGGGTGCAAGCACCGGGTCAGTCTCTCCACCAGCAATTTTGTCCTATCATAAACCAGTGACACACTGTGACAGAATTACATCCTTAAGCCACCTTCAAGAGATGAGAAACAGCAAACAGGGGACACATCCAGACAGCAAGGCGTTACATCACACAGCTCTGAGAACGTGTGCAGCAACTCCGAGACCAGCGCCAGTTAAACTAATGCAATGAGCGCTTATAACAAACATGCTTTCACATGCTCGGGTCAGATCTGTTACCTCAACTCTTCATGCCCCATGCTGGATGTGATTTAACTCAGCAGGCAGCTAAATACCACATAGCCAGTTGCTCATTTCAGCCGCCCATGGGGCATAGGAGAGAAAATTGGGGGGGAAAAATGTAAAATTTGTGGGCTGACAGTTTAATAGAACAGAAGTAGAAAATTACAATAATTCTAAAAGGATTTGAATGTACAAAGCAAGTGATCCACGCTGCAATTGCCCAGCCAGTCCCTGAGCAGCAGCCCCCAGCCACCTTTCCCCCTCGTTCGCATGCTGGGCTTGCTGCTGCGTGGTGCAGAACATCCCTTTGGCCCACTGCAGTCAGCTGTCCTGCCTGTGTCCCCCCAGCTTCTCATGCCCCCCAGCCTCCTTGCTGGTGAAAAGCTGAAAAGTCCTTGATGTGGTGTAAATGTTGCTTGGCAACAACTAGAACATCCCTGTGTTATCACACAATTCGCACCCTAAATCCAACATACAGTTACCATGAAGAAAATCACCTCTATTCAGGCCAAAAATAAGACACTTGTTGCTTATATATGAAAGACTGCAAGTGGTTTATTTGTTCTTCTAAACAGGAAGGTAGAGTCCATTGATGTTCTTGATGCAGTTGGAAGCAACATTGTAGTGAGCACAAGGACTGGAGAAGTGATGAGAATTTTGCCAAGGCTGCATGAAGATATCAATGAAGAATGGATATCTGACAAAACAAGGTGTGTGGATGTGCTTGTACCCATATGTGTTTATGCATGCATTAAAGGCACACTTTGCAGAAGCAGAAATGTACACAGTAGCACTGACTTCAGTATTCAGCTATTAGTTTTGTAAAGCTACAGTGAAGAAGAATAACTGATTAAATACGTTTTTAAATTCTATAATTGAATTTGCTGAGTTTCCTAATATTCTGATTTTTGTAGCATTTTTTCGCAGTAACTTTTATTTCTATTACTGATTATTTTGTGTGTTTTTGAGAAGGAGAAGTTAAACTTTCAAAGGAAATATTTCTTGGTTTTCTCTTTTCTAAAAGCTTGCAATTAGAAAACTCACTGAATTATACACAATTGTCTTTGTCTTTGCTCTTTTATAATATTCTTGGTGTTCACATAGGTTTGCTTATGATGGTCTGAAGCGTCAGAGACTTACTCAGCCAATGATCAAAAATGAGAAAGGAGTATTTGTTTATGCCTCTTGGGAGGATGTATTATCTCGAGTTGCTGGTGTGGTAAGAACAATTTTCAATATAAGTAGCCTAAAATTAATTTCTAAAGCTGGATGTATTACAAATATTACTATCAAATGAGTTATATTAAAAATATTTTTTTCTTTAAGGTTAGAGGGGAACATTTGTCTGCTAATCCATTGTTTCCACCTAAATTTCTTATTTTTACTAATATTTCATGTTTCATAGATTGGACCTTTTAAAGAACTTTTTGTTATCATGGTTTCATTTGGAGCATTGGGAGAGAAATTACTTTTATTTAAATAGGAAAGTAAACTGTTTCTTCAGGAATTTAGGAGGAAGCAATTTTCCCGAATACTCTTATCTATCTGAAGACATCTTTAAATTTATTTAAACTGTGCTATCACCACTTTTGCCATCAAAGACATTACGTCTGTATTACTTATTTCTGAATTGTGCTTTCTTCAGTGCTTTTTCTGTGTGGTGATTGATTCTGCAGCTCAAATGAAGTGCTGCATGACTGCTCTGGATTTTGATTAAAAATTTTATGTGGGTGAAGTAGAATTGAATAACTAATTGAACTTTCCTCAAGGATGTTTTTGCCCATGGTACAGTAGCAGGGTTTGTTACAAAAGCTATTTCTTCTCAGATAATACCTTTGAGTTAAGTTTACTACTAGAGCTTGTGTGATGTGAGTTTGTATTCTGTCTGCACTGTGGCTTCATTAAAATAAAACCATTCACCAACCTTCCTCTCTCAGCACACCAAATGAGAATTAGCTACACCTGAGTGATAACTCAAGTGGGAGAGACCTGCATAGAATACAGAGAACTCTTCCTTGCTTATCAAGAGTTCTGAAAGAGCTGGAGTTGCTGCCTGGCAGGAATCAGAGACCACTGATCCATTTGTGCTACTCCAGGCTAGTGGTTGCACTGCTGGCTTTGGCACACCCTAATATACAGATATTTACCTGGGCTAAATGAGAATTTATTTCAGCAGTTTCTTTTGTTTGTGTTTATACTTCTTTCTCTCCAGCTCCAGGCAGTGGAAGGTAAGGATATAGCAGCAGTTGTAGGAGGGCTGGTGGATGCAGAAGCACTAATAGCTCTGAAAGACCTACTGAATAGAGTGAATTGTGATACACTCTGCACTGAAGAGATCTTTCCTACTGCTGGAGCTGGGTAAGAGGACAGGCAGTGTCTGTCTGTAATTAATATGTTAATAAACTTTCCAGTCTACAGATCAGCTCATGGCAATATTCTGAAATTAGCAGGGTTAACAATTGCTGATGCATTAGCAGGATTTATTTGAATTTACAATACTCACATGTACAGCGTATTTATGGACTGTGAGTTGATAGATAGTCGCTGCTCCAGCAGGGGTTGTACACTTCACCCCATGTTGTACTGTATGTATGGCTGCTGCAGTTTAGCAGGCAGTCACTGAAAGCCAGTTACACTCTGTTGTAAGCTGGATAAATTAGTCTATTTCTGTTTATGGTGTGAAAATTTTAGTACAGTTATGATTTGTAATTTGGATTGAGAAATCTCTTCTTTCTCTTCCTTTTCCTGAGATGAAAAAGTATTTTGTAGGTCTTTACCATAGCTTCATTCCTTCTCTACTGAATTCTCATCCTTTTATATCTTTTTGTTATAGCACAGATTTACGCTCTAACTACCTGCTGAATACCAAGATTGCTGGGGTGGAGGAGGCAGATGTCCTCCTCCTGGTTGGCACCAATCCACGCTTCGAGGCACCGCTTTTTAATGCTAGAATTCGAAAGAGGTTCGTATTCCATAGTGGGGAATAAGCATGTGAAACCATCTGGATTTGATACAGTGCTCAGCTGGAGCTGCAGGCAGTAAATTGGGAGCATTCATTCAGATGGGATCATTGGATTTAGTTCACCTTTTAGTAAAGGGAATGGTGATTTATGTGTGCAAAAAGGGTAGTACCCTGTAGTGTAGAGCTAGTTCATTCTCACTTTGACATTTTACATTAAGTTCATCTACTCAGACATCTATTCCTTTGTTACATTGCACAGACACCTCAGATTTTCTGTTTTATAGAAGTCTGTTAAAGCATATTCCTTAAAAATTTATTTTCAGCATCAGCTTATTGCTTTTTGTATTGTAACAAATCAGATGTGCTGAGTTTAGAAGCAGTCATTTCAGTTTAACATTTTCTTTGCCAAGTAGTGTGGCTTTCCCAAACTTTTGAACATAGCTAATGCAAATTTAATAAGATACGTCAGTATGAGGCAAATGAAGTCTTATAAAAGTCCTGTCCTTCTTAATGCTGGGATCTTTGAAAATACATAATTTTAAACAGTAATGGCATTGAAATTTTGAAAGGAGAAAATGCAGTGAAACTTTTGAATGTATATTTTTGTGTATTTTTGTAAGTCTGTGCCATGAGAAGCTGCAAAAAAAAAAAATTCTAACCAACTAAATTTTTCTGAGTTTATCTAAGAAATAAGTGGATTTCTAAAACTGAATTGGCAGAAGCTTGAGAGGAGGAGGGAATTGAGTTATGAACTTGTCATGTAAGATGTGTTGCTGTACTTTCTCTGGTATATATCTAGAGAAATAATCCTTCTAAAAAACCCGGAGGCTTGCCTAACAGTCAGAATAAAGCTAAACTGCATCTTACCAAAACAGTGGATGCCATTTAAATTCCTTTGCAATCCTGTTTTAATTTACTGCTGAAGTTATAATTAGTAGCTTTAGTTGGGTAAAACTGTATTTCTTTAATTTTTATAAAATGTTGGTGGTATTTTCAGCTGGCTTCACAATGACTTGCAAGTGGCCCTTGTTGGCTCTCCTGTGAATTTGACCTACACATATGAACATCTAGGAGAGTCCCCACAGATACTTCAGGACATTGCTTCTGGCAAACATGCCTTCTCCAAGGTACACAGAACTTTAAGAGTGTGACTGTTATATTCCACGGGTATTGAGTAATAATCTGAATTCTCCAGAGACAGATTTGAAGAAAAGTACCATGGTGTAGATGGGGTTATTTGCTTTTAATCAAATGCAGAGCTGAGGTAATGATTAGTGTGCACCAAGTACATATAACCTGTATAATATATTCAGGTGTGTAAAACTTTGCAGTGCAGGAAACTCCTGGGATATTTCTTGACATAAAACAGGCTATTTCAGTTGCCACAGTTTCCAGTTAAATGTGTGGCTATCAAGCATACAGTTCTGTACTGACAAGATAGTTTGCTGCTTAGAGCATTTTCTCTTGGCTTGATCTCTAAATGAAACAATGACCATTTTGGAACGATAGGTTTGCATGGAAGACTCTTGGAGAAATTTGGGGATTTATTACATTGTCTGTGCTAAGAATTGTCTTTGTAGCTGTGGAATGAATTTCTGATTCTTGGCTTGCACAGGTCCTCGACCAAGCCAAAAAGCCGATGGTGGTGGTGGGCAGTGCAGCCCTGCAGCGCGGTGACGGAGCTGCCATCCATGCTGCTGTTTCCACCATTGCACAGAATGCCAGGGCCAAGAGCGGTGCTGGTGCTGACTGGAAAGTCATGAACATCTTACACAGGTTTGCTTTAAAACTTTTTTGGGAGCAGCTTGCTTGCACTTTGGGCTACACAGGTTACCACAACATATGTGCACAGATTGCTTCGTATACACACAAGCAGCTTATTGGGTTAAAACCTGTAGGGAATATAAAAAACAGAAGTACAAGCTGGCAGGAACTTCTTAATAAAAATGGGTTCCTTGACTGGGTTCTCCATGAGTTTTTATTAGTGCATGATATTCAAATGTAGAATTTAAGGTTTCGATTTAGACATAGAATACAAGAGAGCTCAATAGCATCTACCACAGTGCTCAGTAGGATGCACAGCAGACCCGTGTCACTTGCTCAATGACTGCATTTTATCTAGAGGAAGAGAAACAAAATGGCCATATTTAAATATATATGATTTCTTTGTTTGGGTTTTTTTTAATATTCCTTTTACTGTGCAGCTTCTCAATGAATAGTCAGTAGAAAGGCTTCGAAGATTTTCATTTGAGAGCTTTTGATCTTGGCTGTTCAGTTTGTCAGGATATTACTCCTTTTAATAGACAAGCTTCTTTTTGGACAGTCCTTCAGCACTCCCTTTCTAAAATTCTGACTGTCAAATTAACCATCTCTGTAAAGGAGAAATTATTTCACCAAATGTAATGGCTCTCAATTCTGGAGACTGAACAAATTTCTTCTGCCAAAAGCAGCTTCACTGATGTAAAAATAGTATAGTTAGAGCAGGGCTTGGTCCTCTGAAGGAAACTCAAATATAACATTCTGCTGCTGAAACTGAAATATTTAATACCAAAATACTGATGAGTTAAAGAACACTCAAGATACAAGTGGGGTTTTGCAGTTATTCATACTGACTTCCATATTTATTGTACACCATCCGTTCTACCTTAAGTGTAAAAAGCAGCTTAACTTATTGAAACCTCTATGTCTGACTCTGTCAGACAAAATGAGTTACACTGGAAGATCTGTACTCTAGAGAGAATCTTTTTTCTTTTAAATAAGACTTGCACCTGATTATGGAGGATTATGCAAAACTGTTGCTTTGGAAGACTGCCAGAAAATGGGAATTATTTCATTCTTTTAAAAGTATTTTTATGTGTGCGTAAATGAATAGTGGTGTTAAGACTTTTATGATTTCAAGTAGCTGATGGCCCTAGAGTTGATCTTTCATCTTCCATGTGAGTGCTCTAAATTAAAGGCCTGATGAGTTCCATTCATAGCTGAAATGTCATCTGGAGCATCAAGCTTCACCAGTGAGCTGCCTGCCACTAGGTCCTGACTGTATCTGCCTTTATGTTTGCTATCCCATCTTAAATAGGTGAGGCTCCCTGTGAAAACTTTAAATGGTGTCAAGTTTTCAAAATGCAAAACTAATTTGATACTCTATCAAAAATTTCAGCTGCCTTTGAGCTTCATGTTTGTCTTGTTACTCTTAGGAACCTCTTACTTCTCTTCAAAATATTTAGCCAGAAAAAGAAGTTAGGTCTGTTCTGATGGGAGAGGGAGAACTCTGAAATTACTTAAAGTCATGATGTATTTGTTCCTACAGGGTTGCAAGCCAAGTTGCTGCTTTGGACCTGGGTTTCAAACCAGGAGTGGAAGCAATTAGGAAAAGGCCTCCCAAAGTATTGTATCTCCTGGGAGCAGATTCGGGTTGTATAACACGTCAAGACTTGACAAAGGACTGTTTTATCATCTATCAAGGTAATTACTAGATTTAAATTAAGAAATGTTGCTATCTTAATAGATAGGGTAAAAACATAAACACTGGCATAAAACTCTTTGAGGAATTTTAGCCTTCGTTTTCTGCCAGGAAAGGGAACTTCTAACACATACCTGAGATACTGGTTACCTATTTCTTAGGTAAAAATGGGAAAATGTTGATGATTAATAAGGGAATATAAATCAGTATAGGACTTCTGAAAGATAGCTTCAGACCTGGCAGACAAAACAGCATTATTTTTCAACTGTTCTATCATAACAATACATGATCTTATCTTAATCTAAGAATCCTGGTTCCAAGAACCTCCCAAATCTGAGTCACTATAAAGACTGAAGTACCATTTACTCCTGCTTGCAGTCCATTCATTCTCCCCAGAGTATTAGCCAAGACCTTAGAGCAGCCAGCCTCATGGGCTTCAGATTAGTGGCTAAGCAAAACTTAGAAAATCCTTTTTTTCTGGGAACACAGAAATTCTGTTTTAGTAAAGCATTTCTTTTTATTTTGACTTACTTCTGTCTCATATGGCTGTGTACTGTTTCCTCTTTCCATGTATTTAGGGCATCATGGGGATGTGGGAGCCCCCATGGCAGATATTATCCTCCCAGGAGCAGCGTATACAGAGAAGGCAGCCACATATGTGAATACTGAAGGTCGGGCCCAGCAGACAAGAGTAGCAGTAACACCTCCTGGGATGGCAAGGGAAGACTGGAAAATTATTAGAGCTGTCTCTGAGGTACTGTTGCTGTTATAAATTGCTTCTAATAAAAGTATATTGAGAGGTTAAGTTCTTTTTGTAAACACTTTCCGATGTAAAAAATGGTAGAATTTCAGGGAAATACATAGTTTTAAGAAGTAATGTTCTGTATTGAATCCTGTGTTAATTCTGTGAGTTAAATAATTTCCCTGTTGAGGATAGCTCTAATATTGTAGCTGCTGATTTGCAGGTCTTTGTGAAGTGTTTTAGAGGGAGCTGGTGGGAGCATGCAGTTTCTTGCTTTTTAGAGAGAAAACAGCAGAGACTCTTTGGCCAGGATCTGGTATCGTTAGATGAGGTCAAATATGTGCTCACTACTCAGAGGGAACAAGATGCATTGATAGTTGCATCAAGTTTTATCTCATTTGGTGGTAAGCTGAGGAAAACACAAGTATGGAAGGAGAAAAGTACTTCCTTTCTTTTTATCCTTTGTATAGCAAAAGCAAACAGGACGGCCTGGCTTTTAACATGGACAAGTGTTGGCTATGTAGGCAGCAGAGATCCAACAGAGCAGTGACTTTGCTTCAGTTTGTGTGTTCTAACTGCCTGTGATCTCAAGAATGTAGACTTTCCTCGTTTTACTTTAGAGTTGTTAATGGATTGGTAATCTAAACCACTCCGAGTTAAATCCCTACACTTGATGGCATTTCTTTCTGTGAATCTCTTAGTTGGCTGGTTTGACCTTGCCTTATGAGAACCTTGATCAAATACGGAAGCGTTTAGAAGAGGTATCACCCAATCTGGTTCGATATGATGATGTGGAAGAAGCAAACTACTTCATTCAGGCAAATGAATTGGCAAAGGTAAGCAAAACTGAAGCATCTTGGCATGATTTAGTGCTGTTATATAGCATAATGCTTCTTTGAAAAAACTTCATACGTAGTATCAGAAACATTTTTTGACCTACACTGAATGCAGAATTCGCTAAACAAATGCTTTGGTAACAAGCTTCTATCATACAGGTGACTTTCTTTTCCTTCCTTACCACAGTTAGCGAAGCAACAGCTTCTTGCTGATCCTCTTGTTCCACCTCAGCTCACAATAAAAGACTTTTATATGACAGGTATGTATAGTGTGGTCTTTCCATTCTGAAATCAGAACATTTTACTTAGCTTTACAGTAAGGTTCTTATGATTTGTTTAAAGCCTTCTGCTAAGATAAATAGGATTTGAGTCTTTTGAAGAAACAAAATTTTTCAGTAAAATTATTTGTAATTTACATAAAGCACAGACTGTATTTTCAGCTAAGTGATTTTATTTATCCTCTTTGTATCCGGTTTTGTACTAAATTAATTTTTTATTGTGTCTGTGCACTGACATGTTTGGATTTTTATTTTTTTACAGATTCCATCAGTAGAGCATCCCAGACAATGGCCAAATGTGTGAAAGCTGTTGTTGAAGGTGCCCATGCAGTAGAAGAGCCATCCATCTGCTAGAGACTAATCAGACTGCCACCACCTTTTAGGTGTTTCTTGCAGCTAACTGCTGTGACTGATATATTTTTTTCAAAATCTATTTGACAGGCCATTGTATTTTTTTTCCTTCATTCACATTTTTGTCACTTTAAATAGCTCCATCATACTATAGGACTGTTGTTGTGTCTGAGGGAACATGCAGCACTCAACTTACTGTACCCAGAGGCAGGGTACATGATGATTGTATACAAATAAATTATAAATACCAAACCACCCATTACCTGTGTAATTCATATACCTCATGCTTCTTCCATGAAAAGAATTCAGTAAGCAATTCAGACTCAGTAAATCTTGATTTTCTAGGAAGGTGTTTACATGGCAAAAATATTAGATTGTTACTTCCTTCCAGAGTATCCAGGTATGTTAATATTAAACCCTGGTCAGAATGTGAACATGCTAGTTTTGTAATGTACCTTTAAAGCAAGTTGTCCCTCATACCTGGTTTATGCCAATGTTCAGACCTATCTCTGCTCTGCATACTTGTATATTTCTTCACTTAGTTTCAGTTGAGACTACTCTTGAAGGAAATACAAATAATTTTGATGTTGTGTAAAAAAAAAAAAGCAGCCTTCACCCAGCTTCCTCATACTGAACTGCTTTAAAAATTAGCAAAAAGACTAAAGGCCTTTATACCAGTTCAAATACAGAAAAAATTTCTCAGAATAGTTTCCCTGTGCATTGATCTTTATATAGCAAAGTGGGGAAGTGTGTGGTGTTTTTTTGGTGGTTGGGCATATTTTTATGCTTTAGAGTAACTTCAGAACAGTGACTCTCCTCTGCATTATGCTGGTTAATGTAAATCTGGAAGAAGGATAACTTCCTTTTCAACTGGCTATTAAAGTTCAGTGTAATTCTTCCAGGAATTGTGAAAATGGGAACAGTATTATAAAGCCGTCATTTCCAACTGTATTATTTTTAAAAATTGTGTTAATTTTGCATGAGGAAAAGCTATACTTTTCAGTGTAGAATAATACTGAGTACATGCAGAAGTCTTAGTTTTATTAAATTCCTTTTTTCTTCCATGCTTAATTTTTTCAGTAACAAACACGTAATTTTTTAAATACATTTTTTGCTTTTGCTCAGGAGAAGACTCTTCCTGGTTATCCTGGTGCATCACAGTGCCCTCACATGAGCTAAGTCTTAAATGTTGGACGTGATTTTACTCAGCCTGCCATCTCCAGTTACCAACAGAGACAGGGTCAGTTCTTGTGGTGGTACAGAAAAGGGTAACTGTTCATTTTTTTCAGATACTGCTATGCATGTTAGTGAGGCAGCAAGGGAGACTGCTATCTGGTTTTAATGTGACAGTTCACAGGACTGAGTACAGCATGAAAACTTCCTCCTGTCCTTGTGGAATGTTACTTCTTTAGGAGGAACAGGAATTTACTGGCACATAGTAAAAGAAAAATGTGTGTGGCATATGCCAAAATGTTTAGGAAGAAAGGGTGTAGCTGAATCCTGTATTCAGAAAAACATTTGGTTCACAGGCTCCTAAGATGAAAACCTTTTTGTCACCCCCCACTTCCCCTGCCCCCACCCCCATGTTGTACAAACACAGAGGAGTAATTTCAGCTATGCAACAAGTCAGTTATCACTTCAGAATTTATAAAGGTGGAAAAGCTTTAGATTTTATTTTTTCCTTAAATGTTGAAGCATTACTTTGGGAGCTCTGACATGCTTTCTGATTTTTTGACAGCTCTACATACTTCAGTTAGTATGTATAGTAGATTCTTGTTTCTGTTGAAAAACAGTCCAGCCTTTATCTAGAAAGGCAAGAAGGGGAAGAAGTACATGTGGTGCTCTCTGTCCTTCCTGGTGTTTCTACTTTCTTTCCCACCTAACTAGTTAAGTACAGAATTTTTCAGCCAAACTTGGTAATAGCAACAAGGCTCTCTATAAAATTGACTGTTGGAAACTAGATAGGAAAGAGAAATCTAAATGAGCATTTTTATCCACTGAGTTTAGAGCATAGCCCATCCCTTACCTCTTATGTTTGCTCTGGTGGCTGGACAGTTGGTGCATGTGAGGACTTTTACCCAACTAGTGACAAAAGAATAACAGGGGTCTGCAAAGACAGGGAAGTGACATAGGCTGGGCAAAATATTCAAACAAAAATTACAGAAACAGGGCTATTCACACAACTTACCGCTGTTTATTTAAGAGAAAAGGTTTACAGATAATGTTACTGGTCCTGAAGCTGCAACCTCAGGTTAGAGAATTATGAAAAAGTGGCAATGAAGAGCTGGGCTGGAGGGAGATAAAAATGCTCAGAATATTGTTCCTGGTGGTAAGGTGAGGTGGTAAGGGCTGAGCAGCCAGGTAATAACACTGCCTGGGTCGTCAGTGTGCTGATGCAGCTCACTCCACATGCAAGGCTGGTGGGTGCCTTTATCCCGACTCTGCTGGGTGGGCAGGGGCTTTGATACACTTTGTTTTGGAGCTGAGCAGGGCCCTGGAGGAGATGAAATTCCTGCAATTCCCCGAGTGCAGCCCTGGTTCCATCTGGTGGCCAACTGGCAGAACTCCGTGGGTGCATTGCCAGTTACCTTCAGATGCAGTAATCTTCAGCCTGCTCCTGTGCACTCTTGCCTGTACAGCCTGCCAAGGAACAGGAATGTGTCTGGGGAGAGATGGATGGGGTTGGTCATTAAATATTCTCCTCTCTGAGCACAGCCCTCTGTAAACAGGCCTCTTGTGTGCAAAGTATTAACCCAAAACATGACTTAGATGAAACCTTGCCTCTGTAATGTCTTCAGCAGGTGCTTGTGGGGAGTACAGAAGGCAAAGGGTGTGTTAATAAAAAGTAAAACCGTATTATGCACTTAACACTTTCAAGCAAGTTTAGCCAGGTGCATTCAGATTAAAGAGAAACTATAACAGCATCTAAGTCAAAAGCTGTGATTTCAAACCAAACAAAAACCAACCAAAAACCAACCAAACAAAAAACCCCAAAAAACAAAACCCAAACCCTGTTCAACAGCCGTCTTACTGAAAGAACCAGCATCCCATGGGTGCATCCCTGCTTACAACCCTGGGCAGTGTAGTGAGCTGCTGCAATAAAAAGAAACCTAAAGGAATTCAAGTCAAACAGGTATGTCCTCAGCAAAACTCTGAACTGTCCAGCAAAATCAGGCCAGTCATAAAAATAGTTGGAACTGACTTTTTAAATGTATTTTGAAGCATAGCTCAAGGCAAAAAAGAAGGTGTCTGTAGCATTTCCCCAAGAAATACAAGGTTTTGGATCAGTGTCTCTTCTGAGGCTGATAAGATTCCTTTGGCAAGACAACCTGCTGCATGCTTGATTGGGGGACATGCTGTATTTTAATGTTGAAACCAACAGAAAAATAGCTCAGGGTCATAGCTCTAAATGAAAAGCAGGGTGGCAGACCGGCATCAGCCTTAATCCAAAGGAGAAAGGTAATATAACTTCATCTCTGTCCCCACAATCCTGCTCCTCATAAAATACTCTAAATAATGGCTACGCCAAATCATCCTCTCCCAAAACAGGACAGTCTCCTAATAATTTGTTGTGCTGTCCTTCAAATATGCAGGCAGATGAAATCACCTTTAGTGCTGAAGGGTTGGAAGATGACTCTTTTCAAGTAAGGACAGGACAGAGAAAGTGCTGAGAAGCAGATGGATAGAAGAGGGCTTCATGGTGACTACCTACATGGAAAAAACGTAATAAGTAAATGGGGAGTTTTGGAGAGCGGTTAAAAGATAAGGACTTCCCTGGCAACTGCAGTGAGCTTTTTAGGAGTACAAGAACCCCACAAAAGGCCAAAATGCGTAAGTTCTCCCAGCATTACCTGAGAAGTTTTAAAATTCCTATTTAAAAACAATAAAAACAAAACAAATCCAAACACAACACACCATTTTCAATTTATTAATAGATGTTAACAGATTATTAATATTATTCATAAAATGCCAAATGGCACAAGTGCCTTTGCGAACAAAACATTGAAGTTTACAGAGAGTCACAAAGAAAATTTAGTTCAGAAATGAACACCAAATCCTTCACTCTGTGTGTGGGCTCATACAAGTCATGCTCCTTTCTGTTGTGTAAGGTTTTATCCAAAAGACACTTTACAGTAACACATATTAGTTGATGGAATGATGTCTGCAAAGTGTCCAAAAGTACCCAGGTTACTCCAACTCTCCATAGCTCAGCACCACAGAAAAGTTGCATAGAGACATAAATAATGTACATAAAGCCTTGTAATTCAAACAATTGAGTGATTCCATAACCAGCAAAGCCTGCTGTGCTAAACACTTAATAATTATATTTTCCTCCAGCTACATGTACACATCTATTCACAGTGCCTAATGCTGAGAAGCTTACTGAGATTTAGAGGCATAAAAGGTAATAAGAGACATCTCCTCACTCAGCCAATGCTGAATTTTGAATATAATTAACTAGTATTTCAAAGAAAGAGTTTTATTTCTTCTTGTCATCATCTGTACACCTGTGTTTATGTTTGAAATGGATCAGAGATGAGAACCGTGTATCAAAAAGAAAGATAGAGCAAAAAACTTCATGTGTAACAAATAATGTTTAAAATCCACTGGAATCCCAGGACCCTAGACACTAATTAAGCCTTATGCTTTGATGGTAGCTCAGCTCCAACTATTTTAGAAAAATCCTGTCTTGCATGCTCTTTGTTTCTCAATTAACCATCACAGGATATTCCACACCCTTGTTGGAAGCTACTCTCAGAAGACTTAAGAGACCATTGATTTGGTCCAGAGTGGGAATTCTCATCTTTCCAACTTGCAGTGGTGATCAAGATCCTCTGCAACCTGAATGCAAATGAGTAACTGTGCTAATAGCAGAGAGGACTGGTGATAAAGTGTGGAGCTTCTTAGCCACTACAATTACAGTTAATGAAATATCAATAGACAGAAGCAGATAGTAAAAATACAATAGTATACTTTGAATTAACAGAAGGCTTCCCAGTAAAATGGGATGGTATTAGAGCATTCTGCTGGGACAGCTTATTCCACTCATTTGTCCTCTTTTTAAAGAGATCTCCACAGATGCCCAACGTACTCTGGACAACCTTCCCACAATTAACAGTCTTACTGCTTTGTCTTTGCTGAGCTTTAGGAAGACAATACCATTTATTTAATGCAGATTAAAATACACATTGCTAATGAAGAACAGATTAGTGAAGTCTTAGTTAATTACCATTTTCAGTACAGTTCACTATCAATTAATTATATTATCATGTAATAGCTAGCATACATCTGCTCCCAATTGGTTAAATACTTCTGCAGCTCTACTCCTACTGAAACCCACAGCAAAGCTCCCATTGCTGAAAAAAGCTTTAATGAAGCCCCTAAGACTCAGGAAAACAAGGCTAGGTCATGTACTTCGTGTTGCTTTGCTAGCATTTGTGGCTTTAAACAAAGTCAAGCAAAGTTACTCTTGTACATATGGCTTGTCCTATAGGTTCTGCTGTGCTATCTGCCACACAGGAGTGCACTACAGCACGGGTTTGAAGGAGCTTAGAAGCTGAATTAAGAAGCTCAACTTATGCCATAACTTGGATATGTTTCCTAGAAAAAAATCCTCAGATCATAGACTGTGTTTGACATAAGGACTCTGTGGTTTGGAAAAGTGGCAAAAAGCATGCTGGTTATCAAAAACATACAATTGCAGCGGAGTAATTGAAATCCAGATTCGCAAGAGACAACTGTTGCCATAAAATTTCCATGTTAAAGGATTGTTGAAAAATAAGCATTTTTCCATAATACTAATATGCTGGGATTTAATGGTTAGCTTTACCCCAGAATTTGCCACTGTTACACAAACTAATACCACATCAGAGATGCTCAAGACATTGCTTAGAAGAATGATTGTATTTTGGGGGTTTATTTAATTTCTCACCCTTTTCAGTCTTTAAATGCCTAAAAATAAGATCTTCTACACAAATGTGTCTGTTCTGATATGAAATCTTGAATTAACATCTATACATTTAGAGTTGTTCTTCCCCTTCACAACATTCACCTGCATTTTAAATTAATTGCTAATCCCTTTCGCAAGCATTTAATTGGAACTGTTTCTTCAGTATGTGTCTTTCAAAGTAATACCAAGATGCCAACATTATAACACTATTTGTGGAGAACCTCAGAGTCTTCATCACATGCAGAGTCTAAGTCATGCTCCAAAAATTCTTGAGGTCTGCGCTCGGGGTGCATACGACCTTGGGAGAGAGTCAAGGTTCATCTCTTGATGCAGCCTCCTCCAGTAACTGGTGTACAACCTAAAGCACCTATTTCATTGCTTTATTAGACTCACAAAGCTTATTCTCTGCGTCACTGCCCTCTGTCTCACTACTAACACAAGTGAGACACATCAGCACAGAATGCCTCATTAGCCAGAAACCTGTGATTTACAGAACATTAATGTTCTCTGACCACTCTGTGCTCAAGCGTACAATAAGTTTACTGGATGGAGCAGTTGGTCCAGGGATGAGGCCAATTTAAATCAAGGCACACAGACCCATTCTGAAGAAATGGAAGTTCCAGAATACAATTCTGAATGTTGTACAGAGGACCTTTTGTGCTTTAGGTTTACACATTGTCCTTGTACAGAAGTTTCAGAGTCCAATTTGTTCTCCAGTGTAATTTCAGAGCACTGCTCTACCCATCAAAATAATGTACGTCCCAACTAAGGAGTCTTGTCCATTAAGATAAGCAAATCTTTCTTTAAAAAATAATTTCATTCTACATTACTAAAGCTAGCAGACTGCTCCTTTAGGTTGTTACCATGTAACATTTTATTTTCAGCAAAACAATTAAAATGATATTTGCATGCCTTGGTAAGTTAGTGAAAAGCAAATTACTCTCAGGTAAACAAGGTTTTGTTAAATAAATTTATCTATCCATAAAGTACAAATTTTAATTTCTCTGTTGATTACAGAATAGTCCACACAACCAAGATCTGCAAATTTTTCCTCTTTCTCCTCCTGAAAAAGACTGAATTCTATTTTTTTCTTTTTACAAGATACAAAAAGTATCCCATTTCAAGTTTTCGTATTCCAAACTTCCAGATTCAAAATGTTTCTTCTTTTGCTTGGCCTTAAGCTTCTGGCTTCATAATTAAAACACATCACATAGATCTCAGGATGTCACCAAAATGTGTATGCTACTATGATGCATGTTTAAGTTTAGGCACGCAAGTAATCCAATTAAAGTCAGTATCTGCAAAGTCAAACACATAAGCCAAATAAAAGGTTTAATATTGTTTCTGTGCTGAAATGCATTCATAGCTATTTCTCTAAAATGTTGAATCATCTCCATCCCATTTAAAAAGTACATTTCTAAGATACTAAGTGTGCCGTACAGGTATTCTCAAGAGTACCACAGAGAGATGCAGCATAGATTAGTTGTTCATGGTTTCCATCTTGTCCTAAAACACAAAAAAATCTTAATAGCCCAACGAAGAGAACTTAAACTATAGCTGAATTATACTGAACTACTGAATTAAGTTGAAAGTAGCAATTCTCTTGTTTAACACGATGGTTGATACAAGAAATCACTTTCTACAGAAACTTGACTTTGGTACTCTAAAAAATCCTACTGACTTGGTAAGAGTTCTATGCAAGGAATTACAGAGTGATCCTTCAAGCACTTCTGAATTAGTGTTAGTAAAGCCTGCAAGCATTTGTCTTGAATTTGGCACTTTAACTATCTATTTAGAATAAACGAAAAGGAAATACTAGTTTATGCTGCATTTGTTGAATTCCTAAATCAATTGAGATAATTTATTTGCAATATTTCAAAGGGTTTGCAGTTTTTCAATAATCCCATACGTGACCAATTTGTAATCCCTGTCATTCCTGTAATGAATTTTAGGTATAGGATATAAAAGTAGTTTTTGTTGAAACAGCTAACAAAAAGAAAAATCATACTTCATGCTCCAAAGTATACAATAATGACTGGTAAAATTATGAAGGGCCCTAATTATTGCATTAGATCTTTACAAAATACAAACTCTTTTGAAAGACAATATAGGAGCAACATATTTGGGTGGGTTTTTGTGTCATTTTCTAACATCAGCAGAAATACACATTTAACAGATTAATACCTGAAAAACAGAAAAAAATCAAATAACAGAAAAACACCTCCCCAGGCAATAATTCCATTGAATGCAAGACTATGGATTATTAAAATGAGCTAGGTAGGCTAACCATAATCTAAAAAAACTCCTGCTAAACAAAACCAGTTTGACACAAAGACCGCCTGACTTTTAGTTATACTTTAATTAAAACCTATTTATCTAAATGACCCCCCCCCCCACCATGGGGATATCCCCCCCCCATGAAAACACGAACTACGCTCGCCACACAGGCTGGACAAACTCAAAGTATGTTTTGAAACGCGGATGTACCTAAAATACAGGACTTTAAATTTTTTTTTTTTAAAGATTACAAGAACTGAACTAAACCAATATATTTTAGATTTGGCAGGGGAGAGGAAGAGGTTGATAATATACTAAGTAATTCAGTGCCTTCATCCATACAACCTTAGTCTGACTGCAGTTCAATTAGTCTATACCGCCAGAATAATTTTTGCAATGGAAAAAACATAATGTATAGCTCATTAGTTTCCTAATTATTTCTTCTTCCTTCGGGACAAATAAAAAGGCATCTTTGCAGTTCATCCCTGAATAGGGCTGTGCATAATACTACTTCAAGAAATGTTATCACAGATCTGCTGAGTACAGTGATCAGTGTCTTCACCTATAGATACACCACAGCATCTAACATGGTTTTGACAGCATTTAATATGTTTTTTACAATCTGCAACAAAGAAAAATACTATTAATTTATATTACAAGACACTGTAGTATAAATTTATAGCATTTCTCAACTCTGTAAGTAAGTTAGGAATAACATTTGTAAATATCAAGAACAAAGCCCCAAATCAAAACAGTAACTTAAAAAGAACTGAAACAGATTTTTAGAAGGCTGCAAAGTGCTTTGAAAACATTAAAAACAAAACTCAACTGTTGCCCCCAAATTTCTTGCTATGAGTTCTGTTTTTTTCACATCCCATCCTGAAGGGCAGACAATGTTAAATTTATGACAGCACAAATTCTCAGATATCTATTATAGGTTCCTCTCACGTGCATTAAATCCCCCATTGTTTTTCTACATAGCCTACTCTAGAAAGAAATAAAAAAGTAAAAATTAAACGAATATGGGTTTTTTCCTACCTGTATATCCAATTTAATTTACAATGTTTTGAGAAAGAGAAAGACGTTATGGTAGAGTTACACCAAAATATCCGACATCAATCTCAGCTGTTTACTAAGATTACGAGTACCAAAAAAAAGTTACACGAACTTTCACAATTACACACTAATTTTTAGAATCATCACACAATGACAAAAAAGTTATCAAATTTAGAAATACAGAAAAAAATTTACGCGGTTTCAAGAACAACGAAGTTACTAAAAATATATTTTTTTACCGTACCTCCTTTAATTTTTTTTTCCAGAGTTGATCTTTACAGATTATTAAAAAAAAAAAATATATATTTCTTCAGCCACGAGCCTTTGTAATTAATTTTTATTTAAAATAAAAAAATCACACAAATGATAAAATATTTTGTTTTGGCCATTTGGCTCCCTCCTCCAAATTGACACTTTATAAAAACCTTCCGTACTTTTTTCCCCCTCCCTCTCTCCCTCTCTACTACCTCCAAGATGGTAGGAAAGTTGTTGTTTTGGAGGGCAGTGGAGCCGCTCTCTGATGTTATGTCCTCTCGGTGCCTGTAGTGGTGCTATAGGAGGCTGCTGGCTCTCTTCTTGAGCAGCCCCAGCAGCCCTGCCTTCTTTGCTGGAGAATATATTCAGGGATTCCCCTTAATAATCACCTACCCTCTGAGCACTTTGTAGTTTTAAAATAATAAAAGAGCCCCCAAAGCTTCCTCCCCACAAAAAGCAGGATCTTCTCAGAGACAGGGGGGCAGCAGCTCCTCAGCACAGAGCCCGAGCACATTCCCAGTCCCTCTGCTGGGGAGGAAACTCTGATCTGTCAGCCCAACAGAGGGAAAGGGGGGAGAGGAGAGAGAGGAGGGAAAAAAAAGCAGCTGGAAAGGTAAGCCAGGCCCGGCCTGCATCCCCGGGCTCGCGTAGCGCGGCAGGCGGTGCGGAGGGTGCAGGGTGGGCGGGGAGGCGGGCTACGCGAGGCCGGGGATCGGCCGGAGCGGCGTAGGCCGCAGTAGGGGGTGCGGGGAGCCAGGGGGGTTTTTGAAGCTTTCGGGCGCCAGGAGGAGCGCCGGAGGGGGGTGAGACGGCCGCCGGGGCCCAGCGGGAGGGTCGGGGCGCGGCGCCTTTGCCCGGGAGGTGAAGGG